>OV651813.1:95608249-95646531 GCA_927349885.1 Psylliodes chrysocephalus
CAAAACAAAAACCTATGAGTCTATGCTCAAGACCACACTAAAATTATATAAATGAAGTAAAGAAAAATTACTTATCTTAACAGTAGATAAACGATCCACGGAGCATCCGAAGATTCAAGACTCTGCTTTTATTAAGTATTGATACGTAGGTGGACATCAAAATAGTAATGTTGGTGGATCTATGATAAATATGTAAACCGCAAACTGCATGGACTCATTGCATACCTCTCGACACCCTAAACTCTAAGAATGGACGACATACAATCAAAATCAAAGAAAATTCCATCAAAATGACATCAAATGTGCATGGTACAATATCACATATATGATCAAATTCCATAAAATATTTTCCATTATAATTAACATGGTAAAAATCAAAGAACAAATCGTGGCACAAATCTTGGAACGAATCATTGCCCAAATCGCTGTACAAGTCGTACAAATCTTGGTGCAAATCTTGGTACAAATCTTGGTACAAATCTTGGTATAAATCATGGTACAAATCTTGGTACAAATATTGGTACAAATCTTGGTACAAATCTTGGTACAAATCTTGGTACAAATCTTGGTACAAATCTTGGTACAAATCTTGATACAAATCTTGGTACAAATCTTGGTACAAATCTTGGTACAAATCTTGGTAAAAATCTTGGTACAAATCTTGGTACAAATCTTGGTACAAATCTTGGTACAAATCTTGGTACAAATCTTGATACAAATCTTGGTACAAATCTTGGTACAAATCTTGGTACAAATCTTGGCACAAATCTTGGTACAAATCTTGGTACAAATCTTGGTACAAATCTTGGTACAAATATTGATACAAATCTTGGTACAAATCTTGGTACAAATCTTGGTACAAATCTTGGTATAAATCATGGTACAAATCTTGGTACAAATCTTGGTACAAATCTTGGTACAAATCTTGGTACAAATCTTGGTACAAATCTTGGTACAAATCTTGGTACAAATCTTGGTACAAATCTTGGTACAAATCTTGGTACAAATCTTGGTACAAATCTTGGTACAAATCTTGGTACAAATCTTGGTACAAATCTTGGTACAAATCTTGGTACAAATCTTGGTACAAATCTTGGTACAAATCTTGGTACAAATCTTGGTACAAATCTTGGTACAAATCTTGGTACAAATCTTGGTACAAATCTTGGTACAAATCTTGGTACAAATCTTGGTACAAATCTTGGTACAAATCTTGGTACAAATCTTGGTACAAATCTTGGTACAAATCTTGGTACAAATCTTGGTACAAATCTTGGTACAAATCTTGGTACAAATCTTGGTACAAATCTTGGTATAAATCATGGTACAAATCTTGGTACAAATCTTGGTACAAATCTTGGTACAAATCTTGGTACAAATCTTGGTACAAATCTTGGTACAAATCTTGGTACAAATCTTGGTACAAATCTTGGTACAAATCTTGGTACAAATCTTGGTACAAATCTTGGTACAAATCTTGGTACAAATCTTGGTACAAATCTTGGTACAAATCTTGGTACAAATCTTGGTACAAATCTTGGTACAAATCTTGGTACAAATCTTGGTACAAATCTTGGTACAAATCTTGGTACAAATCTTGGTACAAATCTTGGTACAAATCTTGGTACAAATCTTGGTACAAATCTTGGTACAAATCTTGGTACAAATCTTGGTACAAATCTTGGTACAAATCTTGGTACAAATCTTGGTACAAATCTTGGTACAAATCTTGGTACAAATCTTGGTACAAATCTTGGTACAAATATTGATACAAATCTTGGTACAAATCTTGGTACAAATCTTGATACAAATCGTGGTACAAATCTTGGTACAAATCGTTAACCAAATCGCTGGACAAATCGTAAAAATCTTGGTACAAAACTTGGTACAAAATGCTCCTAAATACACGTGTTCTGTAATATACACAAAAAAAGTGACAAAAAAAAACTAACCGGCCAGCTTTCCCCAACTGCATCATTAGCCAAATCCAGAATTCAACTGTATTTAAAAAAAATATGTAAGGGGTTCAAATCCCGCAATCCCAACACTAAGGGCGGTTTAAATTATTATGCAGTACCAAAAATCTCCAAATGCATAAAATATAACTACGAACACCCACACAGGCTATAATTAATGACTTACTACATTGGCTTTTAAACTTGGAAAGAACAAAAAAAGCGTAATTTCTTGTAGCCAAAAATTCTATATCTTCAAATCGAATAGTTTCGAATCTCACCACAGTACAAATCAATAATCGATTTACATTCCGATACATCGATAAATAACCACAACGAGTTATTTACAACATTTAATATTGTTATCTGCTGGATCAACTAAATCCTAATACAGATGAACCAATTATTAACCTCTAATAAAACATTTCTAATTATAATACAAAATGTACATCCTTAAAATAACAATCATATCGAACGCTACCCCATAATCGATTTATAATTTAGAGTTACACTACTCATCAACAGAACATATCCATCATGTCACAGTCTTCGTCTGTCGAACAGCAGATGTGAATATATTTGAATTAAACAAGAAATTCTTACAACATTACTCTACACTCAGAAAACAAAATTAGTTAAAAGATGAAATATTAATAATCTTTCAAATAAATATTATTTGTAATTTCAGAGAAATGAAAATAAACGAAAATGTTTAGGAAAGTGACGAAATTAAAAAAATTGCAAAATTTGATTGTAACAGATGTTATATACTTGGATTTTCTGAAGCCATTGATAGAGTTCCAAAGCATTGACTTTTTAAAAAGATTGAACACCTGGGAATCCGAAGCAACTTAATAGCTTGGATAACGGACTTCTTAACCTCCAGACAATTTCGCGTAAGAGTTGGTAATAGTTTCTTTTAAACCAAATCCGTTGTCAGTGGAGTTCCTCAAGGATCAGTCCTTGGTCCCCTACTTTTTCTATTATATACTGCCGATATTTCTGTGCACATAAAAAGCTGTTGATCCTTTTACACAGACGATACAAAAATTTACGCTAATCCAATTGCGGACTATCAGTCTTTTCAATCTGACCTTAGTGCGGTATCAATGTGGAATTTAGATTGGTTAATATAGCTAAACGTTAATAAATGTGTTGTTCTTCATATCGGTAAAACAATCCTAAATTAGTATATAATATTAAAAATAATGCCTTAAAGACAGTATCGTCCCAAAATGATCTCGTCGTTATCATTAATAAAGACTTAACGTGGTCAGAGCATATATTATCAGTAAGCAAACAATCAAACTCTCAAATATTCTTATTAAAAAAGACTTTAAGCAATATTTCTCCCTCAAAATTTTTAAAAATAAACACAACATATTGTTACGCAGCACCCTATAGTAGCCTGTGGCTATCATAGGAAACTTACAGGAACACGGAAAAAAAATTGTAGAACAAATTTCTACAATTGTAGATTTTTTCCCTATAATAAATAGTACATATAGGGACAGGGACAATTTGTAGTAAAAATTTCCAAATATTTGTGGAGAATGTATTGTAGAGTTATTATCTACAATATTTAGTAAAAATATCCAAATGCATCATAAGAATTGTTCTACAAATTGTTATAATTTTTGCTATTCATTGTATGAATTTATATTAAAAATGTATTGCGTTTTATGAAAATAAATACGAAAATTTTACACAATAAATAGTAAAAATTCATACAAATTGTAGTAATTTTTAATAAAATTTGTAGTAGTATTCCATAATTATTATAATTATAACCTAGAAAAAAATGTTCCTTAATAAAATATTCAATTTATTGTTTTAATATAAAAGATACAAATTCTTAATTACATTATGTAATAAATAACAGTAATAATAGCGCCCTCAGTCTCAGTTGGCTTTTCTGCACCTGAAAAATATGAAATAAAAATTAATACCAATTGAACTGTTCATACCCTTAAAACGGGGATATTTATCACCTTTACACTGATTTGGATATTACATGACTAAGTCAGATAACTAACAAAAATGAGAAAGTAGGTATGTCACAATTAAGACAAAAAAATATCATTGAACGTGGCACAAAATTCGATCGTTGGCAACAACTATTTTTTTAAAATAATCTACTAAGGTTATTTAAATTAGTTATCTAAAGGTAAATTATTCAGAAACAATTTTAAATGTACTTACCACCAATAGAATTTATTATTAAAATTTTCTCAAACGCATCGGTGCTTATAATATAATAATGTGTTATAGGTACTCGTATATGTACCATGCTTTGTTATGTGAACATGGCGAACGGCTACTGCTGTCTGGCCGTTTATGATCGACGTCAGAAAACGTTGGCCAATAGCAGAATTTTGTTTTGTTCACATGTCTAAGAATTTCTACAATATTGTAGAATATTTTTCAACAAAATTGAATGTTTATTATAAGAAGGTATGTAGAGTATTACTATTTTTTGTAGAGAAAATTTCTATTTTTTGTAGAGATAATTATTAATATTTGTACAAATTTTTACAGAAGTTAGTAGTAGTAATTACGATAATTGTAATAAATTTCTACTTTTACAAACAATAGTAAAACATACTAAACATTGTGGACTTCTTTCCTATTGTTGTAGCATTTTATTCGACAATTCAATTGCTACAATAATTAATAGTTTTTAACTATAAATTGTAGTAAAATTTTCTACAAATTGTTAAGTATTTTTCTACAAGTCTACTACTACAACATTGTAGTAAAATTTTCTAGTCACATTTTTTTCCGTGTAGAAGAAGAAGTGGAATGTTACTCATCGCTCTACAGTGTGCTGCGGTCGTCATAAGTAAAAGTACAAGTAAAAGAAGACAGAATATTCCAGAAATGTCCAGAAATGTCATTACACGTCAATAACATTCCATATGACAGTTCGAGAAGGTTCGAGAAGGTCAACAAGCTATATAAGTCGACGACCTGATGTCAGAGTTTTAGTTTTATGATAGACGTTATACGTGAATGTTATCAGTTGTAAAGTTATTGTCAAAGTTGAATTATTGTTGTTGTAAAGTTCAGTTGAAATAAATTGTGATACCAAAAACCAGCGTAACAATATTATGTTAATCCTCGCCTGCAGTACTGGTGTCCCGTATTAATCTCGGATCAAAAGAGGTTGGAAAATATGTAGCGACTTGCATCAAGGCTTCCGTATGGTATAAGATGGCCACCGTATGAACAGCGTGTGTCTACCGCTAAACTGACTCTTTTTAGTGAGCGTCAAATGAGTGGGGATTTCGTTTTTTTTTTGTGCAATTAGGCATATGATCGGTGTCGATCTTTCGGATTTATTTGTATTAAATAATGACCTGCGCCTACGTGGGCACATGTTCAAATTGAAAAAGGAACATTTTAACTCCAGAGCTAGGCAAAATTTTCTTTCAAACCGAGTTTTCTCTGTATGGAACAATTTACCTGATAACGTTGTATGCGCACCTTCAGTTAACTCGTTTAAAAACAAATTTGATTCCTTAGGCTAAGTATGTATATATCTGTAAAGAGACAATAAATAATAATCAAAACAAATTAGTTATGTAACTTAACGTAATTTATTGTCTTTATACTTTCATTTTTTTTAATATCAATTTATAATTATAGTTTATAGATCAAAAAAAATTGTTTATTTTTAAATATTTTTTTGTTGAATAATATGAGCTTTATAGAACTTCGGTCTTTAGCTCATGTCAGTGAATAATAATAATAATAATAAATAATAATGAAAGGATATTTGAGGAGCAACTATCCAAAATGCATTAAATCCATAATATGTTGTTTTGAGTAAAACTTAAAAAACTGGAGAAATGAGTTAGAAGAGAAAGTGCAATTTTTATCTACTGCAGAATGATATAAATAACAGTTTTAAAGAGAAATATTTTCAGTTTTAGTTTTAATATAAGATTTTCCCAACAATATGTGTATTTTTTTAATGGATTTACGCCGTTTTGCATAACTAGAATATGGATTTATGCCATTTTGTCCAGTTAGTGTGGATTTATTCCTTTTTGCTTAATTCTCATTTGGATTTATTGCGTTTTGCTTAAAGTGATTAATTTTACATTATTTACAAGGCAAATAAAATCTAAAACTTTAGTGAAAAACTGGTTTTATTAACGAAAATTAAAAAATAAATAAATAATAAATATATAAACCAACATCTTCCTCTAAGCAGTCGCAGGTATTTTCGGCCTCGCCTTGTTCTTCCTCTATTTCATCTTAACTAGCTTGTAAAATAGTTTTGTACCATACTAGATCATCTTCTTGTTCCCATTCTTCGCCATTCTCTTGGGCTAATAAGTGTTTCAATGATTTTTTTCTTTTTTCCTTAAGTGGTCTTCCAAGTTTAAGAGCTTCCATTTTTAACTCTTTTTTACCTTTTTTTAAGGAGGGTTTTTGGAGTCTCAGCTGTACTTTCAAACCTAAAGTTTTATGCGTGCAGCTTGATTTTTTCGCAACACAACTCTTTTCATATCCGATATGCCATCAGTTTTTTTTAAATAGGTCTGTAAGTGTTTAACGTCATAAAGCAACCAGTCTTGCCCAAGACATTTTACTTCTCCAAATTCTTTATATATCTCATCATATCCCTCCTTATTCTTTATTGTTGTGTGCTTTCTTAAAACTTTCTCCACTCGACCAAATACCCTATAGGCGGGTAAGAAACTATGTCCTCTTACTGGAAAGATAATATTAATCTCAGCTACGGTCTCGGGCGATTGTTTTTTTAAATAGTAATAAAGTGCATGAATTACATGGGCATTCTTATTTTTCCCTCCGCACCCATCACAAAAGAGACGAATTTTTGTTTGTTTGAGAGATCTAGGGAATTCAAATGGTCTAACAGTGCAGATGATACCTCCAAAGATCACCTACCAGCCATATCCTCGGTCCATGTATAAAAAGTAGGTGCTTTAGCTTGCATATCGACACAACAAAGTACGTAATAGCTTACTTGCTGGGCGTAAAAAGCATCGTTTATTGGTGTACGAGGGAGCGGTTGGACTTGTTGCATATCAAAACAGAATGTTAGCGAATCTGGTGGGGATGCTCTGGCTAACTCATAAAATGCTTTAGCTCTTTTATTGTGAATCCGATGTTTAACTATTAGGTCACTTTTCTTGTTGGGGTCCTTTTCCATTTTAATTTGATATTTTAAACGATTACATAACGCACATATATCTGTCGCTGGCGAAGAAAAACCAAATTGAATTTTGTTCTAAATATAACACTGAACATAGTCAGATTGCAACGATCTTGAATATCTGTACATTTTGAGATATACATTTGGTGTAATTTTGCAATATTTAGGTTGGTAGGCAAATAAATCCTTTTTGATTTTGTCCTGGAGTAATGACTCTCACACCCCTTTAAATTTCCTATAAATTCGATTATTTTTCTTTTCTTGTCTAACGTCTTATGGGAAATATGGTCGCCACCTCTGCGCTCGTTTAAATCAAGACTGTTAACTTTTTTTTTACATACGCTGTTAACTCTTCGCTCCGTAATTCCTAGAGCTTTTACTAAAAATTTTAGACAAACCCTTGTAGGCCTAGTTTCATTTTTGGGGGCCAAATGGTAAAGATTATTAAAAAAACGCTTTCGAGGATTTGGTTTGCAAGTACGTTTTCTTTCCACGGGGCCAACGGATATCATATATGACAGTTTAACATCCTGGTCTGATTTAATGCAGGTAGAATAAAATGATTTTCTTAATAGCTTAATGTCAGGCAATTTAATATTATTACATTTAAAACTTTTACCTGAATGGTTGCAAGGTCTTTTAAATTTTTTAAGCAGTGGATCTTTATCTTCATACCTGCAAAAAAATAAATAATTGTATATTGAAAACAATTAATAAATAATTTACAATTATAGTTTTTTCATTATTATCTTACCTTTAAAATTTTTCAATAGTTTTTTTTTAGGTATTTTACGTATTTTTTTTCGACTTCCCACATTGCCGTTCTTTACAGAGATGTTAAACTCTATATCTTCCATTTTAAAACACGCAAAGGTACTTAGTCGTAACGTCTCTCAAAGCATCAAAACAACGCAGCGTACTTCCTCTTTAAGACGCAATTTAACAACAAACAACTAAATCTAAAATCGCGCGAAACGATCCCTACTCCTACCTTAGTATTTATCATTCTGCCAAGTGTAGAACACAATATGACATCTATTGTCGAATGTTTATTCTAACATTTTTTAAAATTAAAGGAATAAAACTTTTTAGGCAGAAATCTTTTTTATGGATTTATTGCACTTTGCTTAAACACGATTGGATTTAATGCGTTTTGCTTAGTTAAGTGATCTTATTATGGCTATTTCTATTGGATTTAAAGCACTTTTATAGAACTGGATTAACATAATGATAGAATGACTAAAATATACTACATTCTTTCATTTACTTAAAAAATCATAAAAAATGGATTTAACGCATTTTGGATAGTTGCTATATATTTTATATTTAACATGATATTAAATATTTCGGACCAAAATGAGCAAGATATTTTTAAAAATTCTCTAGATAATGCAAGTATTACTTTTCATTTTTTTATTTTTAATTAGTTTTCTTTCGTTTCGTAGACCATAGGTCTTAAAATAATAACAATGATGTGAATCAAAATTATCTGATGTTAGACAATTTGAACCAAAATATTGATGAAAATTTGGAAAATAGTCCAGGTATTTTATTGTCATTATCCTAACTGTACTTTCTGAGGTATGTTACGTTTATTTTAGAAAATATGGGTAGTTAACAAACGCCTCAAAGAAAAAAAATGCATAAAAAAACGTCTTTCGTTATCTCTTCTAGCGCTTACAAAAAAGAAATAAAAGGAAAGAATAAAAAAAACACTAGTACATGAAAACAGACAAAAGAGATTAAAGCAGAAATTGGAGAAACAAGCTAAGCCTAAACAAAAAAAAAGTAAAGCAGATGAAAAACGCCTAAACGAGGAAAAAGATAAAACTGCCGACGCTGATTGTATAGATGCCCCTGCTAAAGCAAGTAAAATAGCCGACACTGTTTGTGTAGATGCTACTGCTGAAACAAGTAAAACTGCTGACACTGAGTTTTTAGGTGCCCCTGCTGAATCATGTAAAATCGCAAAAAAACTTCCTAATCCAGATAAATTTTGTAAAACCAAAACTACCGACGAAGTAAAACATATTGTCATAAAAAGAAGAGGTTTATGTTTTTCATGTGTGACAAATATAACTTTAAATAAAATTGGAATAGAATGACAAAAATGTATCAGAGCAAATCACATGGTCTGCTTGAATAAACGTGGAATATTCAAGGATTTTTATAGATATGTACCGTCAAACTATTGTTACGCCGGTTTTTGGTATCTCAATTTATTTCAATTTAATTCTAGCCTTTTCTTGTTGTCGCTCTAAATTAGTTTTAAAATTCTTTTGTTATTGCTCTAAATTAGTTAAATTAGTTTTTAGATTATCTTGCTGCTGTTTAAAGTTAGTTTTTAAATTCTCTAAAGTAGTTTCTAAGTTTTCTTGCTGCTTCTCCTGTTGTTGTGCTAGGAGATCTACTCGACTGTTTAGCTGACCTACCTCTTGCCTGAAGTTTTCTTGAATTTGTACTAAGGCATTTATAATCTCCACCTCTGCTTTTCTATGCCTCTCCTCCTTTTCCTCTTCTCGCCTTTCCTTCTTCTCTTCTTCCTTTCTACGCCTTTCCTTTTTCTTCTCTTTTTCCTTCCTACGCCTTTTCTTTTACTCCTCTTCTTCCTTCCTACGCCTTTCCTTTTCCTCCACTTCTTCCTTCCTACGCCTTTCCTTTTCCTTCTCTTCTTCCTTCCTACAGCTTTCCTTTTCCTCTTCTCGCCTTACTCTCTCCTCTTCCATCTTCAAAAATCATGCTGGTGGGCTTGAAGTGTCTATGCCTGCTTTACGAAGCCTGGTACGCCTAGTGGATCTAGTATTTACCATGAACTTCTACTTTGTATCCCATCGCTGTCACCAATGTTACACAAGTTTTTGGTATCTCATTTTAATTCAACTCAACTTTTACAATTAAAATACAACTGATAACATTAACGTATAACGTTTATCATAAATGTAAAAGGGTGAAAAAGAAGGAAGAGAGAAAGAGATATAGAGAGAGATATATAGAGAGAGATATGTTTAGATAAAGCTTTAATCTAGTAAACAAAGGTCAAAAACAAATTATTAAATGTTTATATAATTACCAAACAATAAAAAAAATAACAAGTGTCAGGATGTTTCGATTGATGGTCGAGGCGCTGTCCATTTAGTGCACATAGTCGGGTTTTTCTATATAGAAGAAAAATACTCGTGAGTGTCCGTGAACATTACTTTAGTAATTATTTATTATCTTTATTATTATCTTAAAAATTATTTATTATCTCAATAATTATTTAATATCTTATTATTTGTTTATTATCTCAATAATTATTTAATATCTTATCCTTTGTTTATTATCTTAATGATTATTCGAACAATCACCAAGTACAAAGGGATTAAGACACGCGATACGCCCCACATTTCTACTAGTATTGAGCGTGCAATGAGTATGAAGGGATTTAGATGCGCGACATACTCGCCCCACCTACTAGAGCTTGACCCCGAAGGTCGAAATCAGATCCGTGCAATGAACAAAAGGGATTAAGACGCGCAATTTTTTGCACCAGATATCATTTGTATGTACGCACGAGGGTATTTTCAGTATGCCAAGTACTAGGTTTTTAGTGCCAATAACTGTTTTTTTTTAATCTTTAATATAACGTTCTTATTTGTTAAAATTTGTCGAATTTTATTGCTACTACTATCAAAATATATGCTATAAATATTAACAAATAAGACTAAATATATTTTAAAAACTGCTAAAATTTTTTAAAATTTTTAATTATGAATTTCTATATTATAAATTTTTATGACTTCAAAAAATCCCATTAAATCACAAATGAAACTTGTTTCTCCGAAAAATGTTAATTGGTTATTATTATGAGGATATGAATTTTTATTCAAATTCAAAACATTGCCATTTCGCCGACAGTTCCCATTTTTATAGCGTTGTAAAACGTATATAAACTACACGACGAAAAGGGGATACTCGAAATGCGACATTATTAACTATACCTAGAATTACCTACTCGGACCTAAACAGAAACCCAACGGGGAAACACATGAAAAATTTTACGGGAAGGTCTTGATCTATCACATCACCGTATAAAGCTGTTGTAGTCCTATTATGCGACCCTTATAAACTCTATTCAGGTTTTATTGTAGAGTGTAGAGTGTGAGGAGATAAATCAAGGCGGCTTGGCGTAATATATGTCGCCGGTTGGTTTCTATTTAAAATTTCGGTAATTTATGGAAGTCGTAAAAGTTGAAGATCGATGCAAAACGAGACAAAATTGGAAGCTGGAGAGAATATACGATGTTATTTTGGATTGGAGTATAATAGTTGTTCACTAGAAACTCTTGTAATTAAAATTATTATTTTTATTTTAATGATACCCAACAAACATTAAAGTTTTGGCAAGTTTTTGGCATTTTGCTAAAAGTGATGAATGTAAAATAATCAGGCTTTTTTAAAATTTTTACTGATTTGCCCTTTGACGTATTGTTTATGTGTTGGAAATACTTTTGTTTAAATTTGTCATTTTCCTTTGAATATAAATCAGTACCTGTTGTGTTATTAAGTTGTTTTCTAGAGAGAAACGGTTGCTTGATGTTTTAGTGACACAGTCCTTGAGTGTTTTCATTTTTAAATATAGATTATTTCAAAACAAATGTAGAATTACTCAATTATGGTAATTAGTTTCATAAATTTTGTTAACCCCTTAAATCTTAAATCGAAAATTGGTGGTCCTGCCTCTTAAGTAGTTTGTTAACAATATCCGCTTAATTTTGCTGTTTATGTTGTTTGTATTTTATCTCATTTCATCTCATAGATATACAGGGTGTTTCAAAAAGGTATGTCATAATTTCTTCCTTAGATAGATTAACAAAAAATAAGTGAATTTGGCTATATTTACCTATATCAAAAAACGGCTTCCAACAAAGTTACAGTGTAACCCCCAAAACGTTACTTTAGGTTGTATCTCCGCTTCACTCAAGTGGAGAAGGGAGTGGGTGATTACTTCGTAATCAGGAAAAAATAAATTAATTTAGCTGTTCTGTTAAATTGGAAGCCAGGTAGATCTACTATACCAAGCCACTACAAATCAGAAAAGTCCTACTTTTAAACCTATCAAATAAATAGGAAAATAAAAGACAACCTTAACTTAAACCTTGTTTATTCCCTAATTGGAAGATAGTTTCCCCTTAGTTAATGACCTCTTTACAATTAGAGCGCTATTAGCGACTTCAAACACAATTCATGTGCTAGAAGGACTAGATTTTTACTTACATATCTGAGGGCTAATCATAACCCCAAATTAATACCAGTATTTACAATATTTTAGCGCAGTGTACAGAAATTAGACAGGGTTAGTTTATTGAATCTCAATAAAATCAATAATATTACTTGTCAGTACCCCATTAAAATCACCAGTAAAATCAATAGTATTACTTTCTCAATACCCTAGGGTCATTAGCGTTGGATCCAAGGCGAAATACTTACAAACTAAAATAGTATTTGTATCACTAAACAATGTGAAACATACTCTTATTATTAAACACTCTATGAAATATGATATATGAACTAACCATGAAACAGGCAATGAGGGCCTTTAATAGCATATGAACACAACGTTATTTAATCAAATAAATTCATAAAGAATACTGTATACATATATGTATCAGTGGTAGACTAAATAATAAACCCCAAATTATAACCGAATTTCCACTTATCTCCTGGTCCGTGCTATTCAAGGCTAGCGTTACCGCCTGTGGCATGGAGTCCTATGATACCAAATCTTTGCTGTTCTAGTAAAGTAGATGAGGTGTTTGAACCCCAAAAATGGCTGTTCTTCGTTAAAGAGGAAATACATAATCAATACCAGTCAGGAAAACGCTAGTACTAGACAGGATCTTCACTACCAAACAGTTGCACCGTGCCCAGCAACAGTAGCAAGCAACACCGGTACCAAACAACACCGGTACCAAGCACCCTAAAATGTACAATCCTAATTACAATCTGATCCCGCCCCTTTATCTCTTGAAAATTAATGTGAATTAATTGAACCTCCCAGAGGGTGGAAATTATTGCCCAAGTAAAGACTATTCAAGCAAAGCATCAAAAGTTCCCAATAAAAAATTAATACCAGTAAAACTATACAGTATAACCTGTTCCCCATATACGACCCCCTTAAAATCTGAAAGAATCTGTTATTAAAAATGAATGGGTAGCAATATTTACAATTTATCAAATAAAACACAAAGAATAAAACCAACCTCTATTCCGGAGGGTGTAACTTCGAATCAAACAGGGAATGAAATCTGCTAGAACTTCTTAAAAACCAATTCTTCCTTCAATATATGACCCAATTACGATCGGTCTCCAACCATCAAACTGCTCCAGGACGACGAATGGGTTGAACTTCAATATTCAATGCTCCTTAAAATGAGATGAGAAAGCCGGCACACAATCTGATAAAAAAATAACGGTCTAACTTCGCGTTAAACAACTTCAAAACGTACCATCAATGCTTCCCATAAAATAGAGACACTTTTACTAGACTCCCCACGCGGGATGATATACAAAATCACATAAAAAAGTAAAAAGTCTCTCAGCGAATTTTCAGCACGTAAACTTGGCATCAATGTTCAATCCGATTATTGAGTTTCTACCGCGGACACCACCGTTCATTCTTCAAAAATTTTGTAAATAATCCTATCTGTCTTGGTTATATATCTATGGTCGCCACTGATCTCATGTCGTATCGCAAGATCTTCTGAGTAAAAACGATTTTTTTATAAATTTAAAAATCTTTAAGAATTCAAAGAAGAGCTAATAATTTTATTTATAAAACATTATTACGGATAACGATGTTTACCAAACGCCGAGCCAGCACACATAGTTCCACCGTAAAAGCTTTTATCATGATAATGTTTTCGGTAATTAGTTTTGAGCGAGACAGAAAGCTCTCTTCGAGAGTTTCAGTTGTTAACATCAAACACCAAGACGTCGCTGTTACCGAGAAAATATTATCGCAAACAATCAGAATTATCCATATTCCTGCTGCCTAGTGAATTCCTTGCAACTCGGAGAAAGTTTTGGGGTAAAACGGATTAACGAAATTCTAGTGTTTGTGCATGAACATCGGGATGGAATTAAACCTATTACATCTGGTACTTATTGAATAAACTTTGCTTCTTGTCACATTAGGAAGCTCAAAACATTAATGGCTAAGAGCGGTTAATTGCAAAAGGGGCACTTGGGCATTATTTTGTAATTATTCGCAATTATGAATTTAGGCATGTTTTCTTTAGTTGGATATATAGAAACAGAATTTTGGAGGTTTGGATTAATTTTCTACAAGAGGCAATATATACAAACGTGTTAATTTTTTCAAAAATAAATTAATAATTATTACAGAGATACTGCAAATTTCTATAACGTCAGGTACTAATTGTAACAAATTAGAGGCAAATAAATTGTTCAAATAAGACTTATTGCAAATCTTGAAGTTTAGATATTAAGAGTCCTTGTCCTTATATATATTTTTAACCTCATTTTAGAAATTTTAAATTACAGTTCACCTTTTTTGTTGTCTATTACCTATAGTACATAACATGGAAGAAGCATGGGAAATTACCATTGTTTTGTGTGTTTTTAAATAGGTAATTTAATTGTGTTGTTCTTTTTATCTGATATCGACATTAGTATATATTATGTTCTCTGCCATTATTATACTCATAAAAATAATAATTTTTTCCACCGTTTAAACAAATATGTGTTAAACTCTTGATTAGTACATTTCTCTATTTTTAAGTACTTCTTTTAATTTGAGCCCTCAGAAACAAAAATAGGTAGAGGTCATGGTTTCTTTGAAGGTAAGATCTCGGATCTAGCTGTAACAAATGGTATTTTTTTTAATGTTTTAACTTAATATTCGAAAGAAAATACATATATTGAAATAAAACAAACAATTAGGTTATTACTCTGATCAATGGCTTACAATGAACTAGATAATTATCCAAAGTAGTACGTTGATATTCTAAAAAGTAAAACTGTTACTTAATTTTTTTGTTTAAATGGAGAGACTAGTAAAACAAACTCGAGTATGGACTGTGTAACGGTTGGAACCGTTATTTCGACACAACCACCTTTCACCTCTTACATGTCATTTGTCGTTTTCTTCTTCCTTGGTTCGTCTTGTGAGAATTATTTTTAAATTGGATGTCAACGAATCAACTTGATTTGATTTTTTAAATTTTCTTGGTCATCCGATCCGATGCAGTAAATGATTCTTCTCTATCGTAAAATCTGTCTTATTTTATAAGGTAAGTTTTAATGCTAATATATTGTTAAATATATATTGTTATGTTTTATTTAATATTTATAAAATTGTTTTTAACTTTAATTTGTAATAACAATATTATAATGTATTTACTTACCTTTTCTTTATAATGTACTGTGCTGTTCAAAAAGATCTATAAATATCATAATACCTTTTATTAGGTTTACTTTTAAACTGTGCTTGAAACTCTTTTGTTCTATCACTTTTTTTTATATTAAAATCTCAGGTTTCAATTTATTCGCGGTTCTAAAATATTCTTTGCCCCTCGTAACATGCAGATTATTTGTGATGCGTGCTCTATAGATCAGCTGTCATTGAAAATAAAAATACTCCAGAATTCATACAACTGATGTCTACAAAACTATCTAATTGTTTTACTTTAAACAAAGTTCTGTAAGTATATTTTAAAATATCTCAAATTGAAACTTCTATTAATATGTACTAATTACTACCTTTCATGCATCCTCATTCGCACTATGATTAAATTAAATTAAATATAAACTAGAAAAATTCAAAATATTGATAACTTGTATCTCTTGTATAACTGCCTTTAAAATTATTGACAAGTCTGAATTTATATTATTAAAGGTTGGAATCAGTGAAAATATAAATGAACAATGGTAAATATATTATGTTATCAATATTTTATATGAGAAATATTAAAAAAAAAACAAATCTTCACATAAACAAATACCTTATACATTGTTTGATTATCAATGTCTGTTATGTAAGGTGATTCTTCTTTATCCACAAAGAGACGAACTGATTGATATTTTAAATTCAGGACCAGGACAGCACCAAAGTGTTTTGAGCAAACTTAATGTTTATCTTATGGACTTTGTCGAACGTTGCATGGCAACAATATGAGATTGGGTAAGTACAAATTTCTTATTAATTATCATTAATAAATTGCGTTAAACATTTCTTTTTACATCATACTTTACGTCTGGGATCTACTGGAGTAGTTTTATTTATTTGTATGTGGTTTTTTTTTTCCAGAGAATTATGTGGACAAATTTGACGTGGATCTTCCTTTCTATCAACCAACTGCCACTGTCTTTTTTTTTTTTTTTTTTTTTTTTTTTTCTCTAAAGTCAAGCCCTAATCAATTTTCTTTTGACCAATAGAACATACAAAGGTTCTAGTTATAAATTGATATAATGTGTGATTCCAAATTACTCATTTAAATTAAAATTGTATTTAGCTAGTATTAACTTTTTCTTAATTTTTAAGTTTATGGAGTGCCAAGAAAAACATTTCTATGAATAGGAAATAAAGACAGATGTAACTAATGAACAAAGAACATTTTCATTTGATCTCATACCCATATTTCGATTACACTGTGCCACAAATTTTATTTAGTTATAATATTGTTACGGTACAAATTTCTTTCAATTATAAAACTATTATGATATTTATTTCTTATTTTATTTAATTATTACATTACACAGACCATTTAGTTCATTTTTTCATAACATAATAAATTCCCTCGAATTTATGTTCATGAAATTTTTAACTAATTCAAAATTTCTGAACATCAATTCACTCTATAATAACTCATTTTGTTCCTCATATTTAATTTGAATATTTGTCATTTTGTCCTTATATTGCTGTCTTGTAATGTCATGTATGTCTGTCGTTTCCATCATTCCAAAATTTGTAAATTTGACTGATATGAAATATCCCCTGATTTAAGTATTGTCAAATGACCTGTATTGAATTTGTCATATTTCTTTATTTTCTTATTTAATTTCTGCACATATTTCAGCATGTTTCTTTTATTGTAGACATGTCTTAATTTTCTTGTTTTGTTTTGTATTTTTTTTTTAGTTCATAATCTTGTTTTCTTTCCATTTTAATTTCTTCTTTCCATTTATTACATTTTCTCATCTTCATTTTCTCACTATTTATTATTTCATTACCACTTTATACATTATTATAATTCACTTTACATTATTATACCGCATTATTTTATTATCATCAACTATATTCCGCATTATTTTATTATTAGTCCGCTTTATTTATTATATCACATACAAACACTTATTCTCCTGCATCTTAAATACTTAACTTTGCTAAACATTTCTTCTTTTGAACTCTTCCTATATACAAATTTATTTCTTTATTCTTTATTGTTCTACATTTTGTTGAATTTCTTCTTAAACTGTTAAAATAATTCTATTCATGTCTACATTGTAAAACTTTTACTGTTCATTTATTTATAACTTTTCTTCTTGTGCATAAACTAAGTAGTTTTTTTTTTATTTATTTATTTTTTTTAATCTTCTAACCTTTATTCTAAATTTAACATTATGTTTTATATCACTACTTTTATTGAAAACATCTCCATTCAATACAGATTTATAGTTTGTCCTCTGAAATACCCTTTAATTTATTTTATTGTCCAATTTTTGTTGTTTTTATTTATTTTTTTTTTTAAATTGCAACTGTAAAGATTTTTATTTGGATAGTGGTTGTCTAAAAAATTTGATTGTTGTCATTTGTATGTGTTACCCTGTCAAGTGATGTTGTCCTTCTTGAACTATCATCTCTGTCCTCTTGTACTTCTTCTCTTCTACTGTCTCTTTCTAAACTTCTCTGTCTTCCTATCTGTCTGTTGAAAATTAATTCTTCTTTGTCTTCCTTCATTTTCATAGTCATTTACATTCTCTTGTCTATTAGTATCATTGTAATTTGTATTATTTGAATTTCTACTGTTATTGTTATTATCATATCTGTTATTGTAGTTGTCATTATTATTATTAAATCTATTATGTCTATTATTGTATCTGTAAATATTATTGTTATTATTGTAGTTCTGTCGATTAATATTTGTATAATTGTTTCTGTTATTTTGAAATCTATTATTATTATTAAAGTTATTGTTTTTGTTGTTGTTGTTGTTGTTGTTATTATTGTTATAGTTGTTATTTTGTCTATCATTGTAAAAAGTACTTTGTCGATTGTTATTTTGCACTTTATTGTTCCTATTAAGTATTATCCCTCTTTCAATTCTCAGCAAATAATTGGAAAATTGCTCAAATTTATTAATATTTTGCAAAGCTACAGTTTCTGCTACCTCGTTTTTATAATGCCTTGCAATTGACATTAGAATCTCCTCTTCTCTCATAGGAGGTTCAAGAAATTTAGCAACTGTGAATAATTAGAGAGCATAATAATTTAAATTGGTACTTCTATTGTAGTCAAATTTACCAAAATACAAATTTTCTCGAACTAATGACTGAGAATTTTCCGCCCATAAATAATTTAAAAATTTATGTTTAAATTGATTATAATCTTCTATTTCAAATACTTGGCTATTATACCACATTAAAGCCTGGCCAATTAAATTAATTCTTATAAACTCCCTAAGTTCAACCATATTGACTATACCTTTAGTTTTGTTTTCTAACATTTGTAAGAATATTTTGGGATGCACTTTGTTTATATCCCCATCAAATTTTATTAACGCTTCAGCATTATAATTGTTTATTGTTCTTGTATTACCATTATGATTTTGAAACTCTTGTCTCCATACTTGTCTGTTCTTTTCTACGTCATCTTCTATTTTGTTTATTCTTGAGTTTATTGTATTGCTTTCTATACTTGTTATTTCCTGTTGTAGTCGAAAACCTTCTTTAATCTGCTCATCTATATTTTTAAATTTTTCTTCATTTTTGTTCTTCATGTCTTCTTCTAATTTCTTAATATTTTTCTGCAATTCCTTTTTTGTTTTTAAATTTTCTTCTTCAGCTACTCTTAAAATTTCTTTTTCTCTCTTCTCTAATTTTTTTCCTATCATTTCAATGTCTTTAGTGTTGGTAATCATATTTCTTTCAATTCTCTTAATGTCTTTTTCTGTTTGCTCTGTTTTTGTTTCTTGTAGATTTATTTTTTGTTCTATTATTGTCTGTCTCTTGTCCAATTCATTAAACTTCTTTTGAAATTCTTGTTTTATATCTTGTTTACTCTCTTCTATTTTATCTCCTAATTTTTCTTGGTTTTCTATAATCTTATTTTGCAATTCCTCTTGGTTGTTTTCTATTTTCTGCTGTATTAGTAACAGCATTTTAATTACTGCATCTTCATTTTTTTTCTTCTGCTCCACTTGAGTCCCACTTGTATTCCTTCCTATCTGTTCATCATCTTCATTACTCTCATTACTTCTAGTTTCTATGTGGTTATTTTCTTCACATTCTGATATTTGTCGTCCTTCATCTTCTTTCTCTGTTTGTCCAATCTTCTTTCCCCCTCTTAGCTCCATTTTATCCTCCATTTTATTTTAATTAAATGACTGAAACGTTAATAAAATACCACCTTTATTTTTGAAAGCCCAAAGGTTTAATATTACGTAAAAATTACATATACGCCCCTGTTTAATACTGGCCCTACGTTGCATGCGCCAAATTGTTATGTTTTATTTAATATTTATAAAATTGTTTTTATCTTTAATTTGTAATAACAATATTATAATGTATTTACTTACCTTTTCTTTATAATGTACTGTGCTGTTCAAAAAGATCTATAAATATCATAATACCTTTTATTAGGTTTACTTTTAAACTGTGCTTGAGACTCTTTTGTTCTATCACTTTTTTTTATATTAAAATCTCAGGTTTCAATTTATTCGCGGTTCTAAAATATTCTTTGCCCCTCGTAACATGCAGATTATTTGTGATGCGTGCTCTATAGATCAGCTGTCATTGAAAATAAAAATACTCCAGAATTCATACAACTGATGTCTACAAAACTATCTAATTGTTTTACTTTAAACAAAGTTCTGTAAGTATATTTTAAAATATCTCAAATTGAAACTTCTATTAATATGTACTAATTACTACCTTTCATGCATCCTCATTCGCACTATGATTAAATTAAATTAAATATAAACTAGAAAAATTCAAAATATTGATAACTTGTATCTCTTGTATAACTGCCTTTAAAATTATTGACAAGTCTGAATTTATATTATTAAAGGTTGGAATCAGTGAAAATATAAATGAACAATGGTAAATATATTATGTTATCAATATTTTATATGAGAAATATTAAAAAAAAAAACAAATCTTCACATAAACAAATACCTTATACATTGTTTGATTATCAATGTCTGTTATGTAAGGTGATTCTTCTTTATCCACAAAGAGACGAACTGATTGATATTTTAAATTCAGGACCAGGACAGCACCAAAGTGTTTTGAGACCAGCAAACTTAATGTTTATCTTATGGAGTTTGTCGAACGTTGCCGAACGTTGCATGACAACAATATGAGATTGGGTAAGTACAAATTTCTTATTAATTATCATTAATAAATTGCGTTAAACATTTCTTTTTACATCATACTTTACATCTGGGATCTACTGGAGTAGTTTTATTTATTTGTATGTGGTTTTTTTTTTCCAGAGAATTATGTAGACAAATTTGACGTGGATCTTCCTTTCTATCAACCAACTGCCACTGTCCTTTTTTTTTTGTTTTTTTTTTGTTTTCTTTTTTTTTTTTGTTTTTTTTTTTGTTTTCTTTTTTTTTTTTTTTTTACAAACTTTTATATTTCTCTAAAGTCAAGCCCTAATCAATTTTCTTTTGACCAATAAAACATACAAAGGTTCTAGTTATAAATTGATATACTGTGTGATTCCAAATTACTCATTTAAATTAAAATTGTATTTAGCTAGTATTAACTTTTTCTTAATTTTTAAGTTTATGGAGTGCCAAGAAAAACATTTCTATGAATAGGAAATAAAGACAGATGTAACTAATGAACAAAGAACATTTTCATTTGATCTCATACCCATATTTCGATTACACTGTGCCACAAATTTTATTTAGTTATAATATTGTTACGGTACAAATTTCTTTCAATTATAAAACTATTATGATATTTATTTCTTATTTTATTTAATTATTACATTACACAGACCATTTAGTTCATTTTTTCATAACATAATAATATATTTTATACAAGGATTTCTTAAATAAATTGTTCCGAACATAACCTCAATAATGAGTAACACACATAGTTAATTTATATATTTTTTTTTTTAGAATAATATATTATGCTTTACTCTGTTTTAATGTATTAAATAAGATTTTTCCTTTTTATATTAATTTTAGTCTCTGTGAAATTATTCACTTAATAGTTTTAAATTGTTCATTTAATAGTTAAAGCATTTTATCTAAATCCTGTTCAGATTTCCTATTTCATGTCTTAACATTTTAACCCTTTTTTAGCATGGCTATATCTAGACGGTTTTGAATTCCTCTCAAGATGTTTTATGGTTTTTATACCTAGAAGTTTGTTTTGGTTTTGGTACAATCTGAAGACAGTGGTTTGATTCATCTCTACTAGATCGAGACAGTTTAGAGTTTAAGTTAGAATACCTACGGGGTGGGTGGTTTAGTGGTAGAGTCTCTGCCTGCGGATCCAAGGGTCCCAGGTTCGAATCCCACCGTTTTTCATTTAATTTAATTATTTAAAATTATTTCTGATGCCTGACCATTTACTGTTGGGTACTAATTAACAGTGATGTTCCTATTGTTATAAAATACATGTTTACTACCTATTTTATAATGAACTCAAAGACCTTCAAATCCTACATTAATGGACTCAAAAAAAAAGATATATTTAAAAAAAAATTATATAAATATACGGCGTTCCATTAATTTTACTCACTTCTATATACGGATCAATGTGCTGATACGGATCATACGAATCATGGGATTTAAAAAGATTTGTTCACATGATCCGAAATGGTGATTCCCGAATAGGGGTTGCTCAGGCGCCAGTTTTGGTATCGCAGTTTGCTCTCCGACCCTGTAGTACACCAGAGTGTACTCAAGGTAAACTCAGTGGAGGTAAAATATTTCCAGGTGGTCACTGCTATGTAGCCACTATACTAGAATAAATAAAAATAAAACACTTATCTCCTTTACACCACGTAACCTACGGTACCCTGAAAGAGAATGGTTCAGAAGCAGCAATAAGAGAAACACAGGAATATATAATAAAATACATATTTACAAAAAAAATATATATATAACGACGGTATTGCACGATTTTGGCACGGCTGTAAATGGAAAATTAAATAAAATGATTACAATTGAATGAACTTAAAGAGAAATAATTAAAATTAAAGTATAACGACTGGAAAACTAGTCAAATACTAACGGCTCCCTGTATTCGGAAAATTTATTAAAAATAATTTATTACAATTGAAAATTATTTAAATATTAACGTGTCCTCAAGCGGGAATTAATTGAATCATTCCGTTTCCCGTCAACAACTAATTATTGAACGAAAATCGACGTTTTCTACAAAACTAATTTACTTACCGTTTAGATCGGCTTTGGCAAATCTTAAAATAATCTTTTCTATAACCATCGCCTTCGTTGTTGAAACACCGCGTAAATCATATCATTCTCGCTCGACGAAAATTTCCAGAGTCTGAATGCCATCCCAGTGCCAGTACTGGCTATCGTGGTCCCCGGTATCAAGAGCGATTTAAGGCTAACAACGTTGGTTCTCAACAAACGGTCTTCCCACAGGGAACTGCCACCCGAGATATCGTCTTGCTTGCAGAAGAGGATGCACAACCCCACCTAGAGATAAAAATCCTGGAGAATACATTCTCAGCCCTTGTGGACACTGGATCATCCCGGTTCTACCTAGGAGATCCCCTAGCTGAGTATCTCACTAGTCAGAAGCAACCCAAAAAGACAAAACCCGCTTCTGCAAGGTTAGCTAATGGTAGTACCATCCGAGTTAAGGATTCCTTCTCTGTACCATTAAAATTTGGCAGCCGAACAACTGTTGAGAATATCAGACACTTACCCAATTTAAGTATTATCTTGGGATGGATTAGATGGATTAGAGTTAGGTAGTAGTAAAATTTTTGTAGGTGACATGCCAACACCCCGTCCGATACCTTGCTACCCGATTGAGATCATAGAGCAATCGTTAGAGCCGCCGTCAGCTCATCCGTTATCTAAAACTCCGAATGAAATTGCAGTAAGTGCTGTGGTACACGCCGTCGATTCAAACCGTATCGGGGATAAACCGCCCCCCAAACCACAGATCTTGGAAATTGGAGAGAATCCGCCCTCCGCTCTCTACACAACCAAGCGAAATATCTTGGAGATCGGGAAGAAACTGCCCCCAACCCTCCAACCCACAGGATGAAAGATCTTGGAGATCAGAGGGAAACAGCCTCCCACCCTCCAACCCACAGGATGAGAGATCTAGATTACAAGTTGTGACCAATACCAGCCGTCCGACCAGCATAGTAACTCCAAAGACATTATCGGTTCTGAAGGGCCGTAAGTAGAGTTGTTCAACAATTGTGCTGGACCGGATTGAAACCATGTCTCCTGAACTCAGCGAAAGCTGTGATAAAGGAGGAAAAATACCAGCAACTGTGACCAAAAGCTCTCTGCCTCGAGCCGTAAACCTAATGTCCGAGAGGACGTCAACCACTAATCAGGCTAGGCATCTGGAACGTACAGGGGCCGACTAATCAGTCCCTACCTGTTATCCGTTCAAGCAACCCCATGCCGGTCAAGCTGACTCGAACTAATCGAGTATTTTCGTTTGAAGAACGCCCCCGCTCGCCCCCTGAAAATCTATATTTTCAGTCACCCGCATTCTTTCCGTTTGACCTCCCCAGATGGTCTCATTCCGCTCCCAACCATACCCGAAAACACAATTCTACCTTTTTAGAATTGCACCTAGGAACCTGCTGGAATTGTGGTCTTGAGGGACACCGTCGTCAAGCCTGCAATAACCGAGGTATACTTTTCTGTTCTAGATGTGGACTACGAGGAGTGCTTTCTCGAAGTTGTGATTGCAAACCCTCACGCCGCGCCGTCCGGCCAGTTCACCCCTTACTTTTACATGCCGATTAATTTGAACCTATGAGTGTGGGAAAATAAAGCCAAAACGAAGTTTTTTATTTATTTTCTTTGACCGAGAGAGGGTGATTGACGAAGTCACTAAATTTTATTTTTAATTAATTTTAAAAATGTATATTTCAATTAATTCCCGCCTGAGGACATGTAGAAGACCCCGTCGTATTTCTGTTTCCCAGGAATTACCATTTTTACCAATTGCGAGTACCCACGTAGGTTAAAATATTCCTAAATTTGCCGAAATCCGAATGGGCATTTTGTAGAGTCGATTTCGTACCAATTATCTACTTTGATTTGTCAAGGTACTAGAAGGACATTTTTTTATTTTTAAATTGTAAACAGTCGGCTGTAGTGGTGGTATCCCCCACTCGGGCTTACCGGTCTTCAATCTTGCCCAGCGAAAAAGCATAAATTCGATCACAACTGGGAATTACGCTCTCTTGATTTCCGGCAACCGTAAGCTCTTCTCTCTCCTCCAGTGACGAGTGAAGTACTCTGTGAATGACCATGATACTGATAGAATACTGAACAAACCCGTTTATTTTTCTAAGATAGGAAACCGTAAATTATTTTTTTTTATTTACAATTAGTTTGGGACACCCTTCAGACAAGTGAAACATTTTTGATTCATACCCAGGATATTTCATTTCATCGGCGCTTCTTAAAAGAGATTGCTAACGGTTTCGCACTAAAAATAATATCCCAGTAAAAACCTTTCAATTTTCTTTTAAAAATAAAAAATTAATTACTTTCCTTTATTAAAAGAGGGGGGTGTTTTGAACAATTTTGGCCCCAAATAATTTGGCGCAGTAAATGTTACCTTAGGTCATGCATAAGGTATATGTAGTTCGTCAACTTGTCTGGTTTTATACCTAATCATTTCTATTAGTTACAAACATTTCTTTGTGTTTGTAAGTGTATAGGCAAATTTCAAAAATAAAAATACAACAAAGGGGCAATATTCCACATTCTCTCAGGACCCTTTTTTGAGCAAGAAAAATATTTTTAGACGTGAATCTACTTGTGCAAAATACACCATAACCAATTGACGAACTTCCAGTATAGACCGCAAATTCATGAAAAGAAACTTTAGCGAGTTAATTTTTTTGACCAGTTCTCTACAATGGTCTTTCCAATCAAATTAAGGTGCTGATCTATTTGAATTCCTAGAAAGCGAATGATATCTTTTCCATTATTAAGAAGGAAATTTTCAAAACAAATCTCTAGAGGCTCAACGTTGTGTTACCTGTTATGAAATCTAAGTACCTCAGTCTTATTAGCATTAAAAACAAAATCAAGACTATTAAAGTAACTTGACATTTTTTTAGCTATGTTGGAGCTCTTTCTGTTTAGTAGATCCGTATTTTGGCTGAAATTATAACCGAGGAATCATCTGCATAACTTACATAATGATTATCACCTATTAATGAGTCATCATTGTTTACATACAGTATGAATAATATGGGTCCCAAAATGGAACCCTGAGGAACTACCATATTATTATTGAGTGTATCAGAATTAATAGTATTGATTTTGTTGTCGTTTTGTATTTTTAAAGAAATATATTGCTTCCTAGCACGTAAAAAGGTTGAGATCCAATTTAAAATAGTGCCTTTGATTCCATTTTTCTCCAATGTATTTAATAGCAACTCATGGTTTACACAATCGAATGCTTTACTGAGATCACAAAGGATAGCAGCTGGGCATTCAGATTCTTCCAAATGGTGAATAATTTTATTGTAAAATGAAAGCATAACAGTTGTTGATTTTTCATTACATGCTGATTTCTTGTTATAATGTTGTACCTTTTTAAGAAAGACAGCAAACAATCAAGAAAGAAATATTCAAAGATTTTAGACAGACCACAATGAATAGCAACAGGTTTATAGTTTTTAATTTGTCTACGATTATTTCTTTGTGGAATGATGAAACTTTTCCTAGTTTTAAAGCTTGAGGAAAACTGCCCATCTTAAATGATAAGTTTACCAAATATGTTAAAGGTTCAGGAAGAACATCTAATACTTGTTTTAGTACAAAACATGGTACGTTTTCGGCTCCAAAAGATCTTTTGTTTTTAATTTTCATAAGTAATAAATTTAATAATTATGTGTGAGAAAATGGAGTGAGGAAGAAAGAATCTTTACTTGATGCGATTCCTTCGATGTTACTAGTAGAACTTATTATTATTTTGTCGACCAAATGACCAAGAGCATATTTTAAAAAAACTATTAAATTCTGCAGCTATCTCCCGTGGAACATCCAATAACATCCCGTCCTTTTCTATGACAATAGTTGGGACAGAACTTTGCCTATTCGTAAGTTCTGATACAACATTCCAATAAGTCTTAATAGTATTGTCTGATCTTAGAATACGTTTTTGATAGTGTCCTATTTTTTAAGTTCTTCATATATTTTGGTAAAATGAAGTGTAACCTACCGCACCCAGGTACCTTAATAATTTATTAATTTCATTTATTAAATACAATATTGCATTCTTTTTATTTCAAATTTCTTTATTTAACGAAAAATCTCTTAGATAATTAAATCTTATTTACGACACCTAATAAATAATAGCTATAACCACGTCCAAGAACCAGCCCAAAGAAAACACCATAAAGCGTATTTCTGTTTACGAAGTAATTATCGTTGAAATACTTAACTCGCGTATTTTTTAGTTTCGATGTTCAGACCGATATCGACAATATTTTGATACACAAAACTTTTAAGGCACATAATAAATAACGCACCCCAGCACCCACCGTATTTCTATGAGAAGCAAAGACATAGAGACGTCACAAAGCCATTAAAACTTTTACTATAAAAAGCTAGACAAAAATTAGCTCGAGTCATTCAATTTTAATCATTTGATGTGCGTGCATTCATTTTCAATTATTTGATGTGCAAACATTGAGTTATTATTTGTATCCAGCTATATTTCAAGTTCAGTAATCAGTACCTTTCCTAAAACGCTCTTCCTAAACGACATATATCCTACAATACCTCCTATCCCCGAAGGTGTCACCGTCTCGACGCCCAACGTCCTGCCATCCTACTTCCTACGTCGTCTCGAACGCTTTCACATTCCTCACCATCTAAGTATTTCCTACTGTACACTCATTTCGACGTTCAACGTCTCACGCCTTATTTCCGACGCTTGCCGTCCATAATTATTTCCTTCATAATATCACGTCCCGCACCACCTACTTAATTCTACCGTATATCTGTCCCAATACAGTACCATAATAAATACCTTCCCTTCCATCACGACGCTAGACGCCTCGACGCCAAGCGCCTCGACGCTTAACGTTGCGAC
Organism: Psylliodes chrysocephalus; assembly: GCA_927349885.1. NCBI lineage: Eukaryota > Metazoa > Arthropoda > Insecta > Coleoptera > Chrysomelidae > Psylliodes > Psylliodes chrysocephalus. The sequence goes on from OV651813.1 coordinate 95,635,922, forward strand.
GCCCCTAAATAGACGCCGTCACAACGCTAGATGAAATTAGTACATAATCTAATGTCTGTATTTTCAATAGTGAGTCAAAAGATTTATTTAACCTTCTTTGAGATACCACCCCGGTTTCGTTTAAGGGCAAGCTTGACATTTGCTGTAAAATATTATCAATAAACTACATGGCCTTCAGGTCATACACCCCGAAAGATAGGATAACATCTGTTTTGGATGGGTGAAATTTTGAGTATTTTAATAGAAATTATAAAAATCAATATTAAGAAATATACAGGGTTATATTAAGTCATGTCAATAGAAATTATAAAAATCAATATTTTGGAAATATACAGGGTTGTGTTATCTTGGATAAATTGTACAAACCAAGATGGTAAAATATTCGCCAGTTGGTTAACATCAACATCAACTCAATAGTTAATCAACTGGCGAATTGACGCTGTTCGTTAACTTCAGTGGTCATCAACCTAAATAAGAATATAAACATCAACACAATAGTTAATCAACTGGCGAATTGGCGCTGTTCGTTAACTCCGTTGGTCATCAACCTAAATCAGAATATAAACAACAACACTATAGTTAATCAACTGGCGAATTAACGCTGTTTGTTAACTCTGTCGGTCATCAACCTAAATAAAATATATATTGATAGCAAATGAATATGGTCTACGTTTAAACGGGACTCAAGTGAGATCTCAGTAAATAGTAACAATTGTAATATACTTTGCTAATTATTGCATCACATTTAAAGTATGAAAAATAAAAAGAGTTTAAATATGAATTTGTATGTTTTATTTATCAATTTGCACCAAACTTTGCATCGAATTCTGGTTTACCTTAATTAACATTATCACAACGTGGGTATATAAATTATCAATTAATTAACTAGACGATCACTTTTACTACTAGAGGAAAAAAGGCCAATTACAGTAAGTATAGAATTTAAAGTAATATAAAAACTTGAGAGGTAAATAAATAATAACAATTTCAGAGAGTAAAAATATTGAATAAATCTAAAAGAAGAGGGGGCGGGTGGCCGTCACAAAAGATTACATTTTTTTATTATAAAAAGGTCTTTTAGTGATCGACTTGAGGCAGCAATTTCGGCATCTATCCAACTTTTTTGTTTTGTTTTTGTTTTTTTGTTAGTTACTTTGTTTTTCAGGAAAGCAAAAATGATTTTTAGAAATGTCATAAAAGTACGAAAATGCATTATCAAGAGTACTAATATTATTTAAAATTATCCAGTCTTCATTGGAAAGAGCTTGTTTAAACTGCTATATTATATTCGCTTAAATTTTTTTTCGCTACATTCAGTTTTGAATCCTTTTCTAAAACTCTAAAAAAAATTAAATTACAAAAAAAACTAAACGAATATTTAAAATTTCATTATCAGTGACACGTAACATTGTATTTACAGCTGCTCACAAAAAATTGATCAATTAATGTGCAGGAATTTTCAGTGACTCTTGTTTGGCCAAGTAACTATTGGCGCAAGGTCAAAACAGGACAAAAGCATACACAAATCATTAAAACTATCATTTAAATATTAGTCAAAATTAAAATCTCTCGTTACAATAAACTGAGTATGTGGGATGCATATGTGATCTAACACCTCAGAAATTTGATTTAAAAAAATATTAATGTCCCCAGAAGGAGATCGATAACAATTTAAAATAGTATAAACAATTTTATTAACTTTGTAAGATACAGCACATATTTGGAAGTGTTTTGCTATACAGAATGTGGACAGATCTATACATTTCACGTTATCAAAGTTTTTTATCCAAAACTAGCCTCTAAATTTTAAATTTGTTCTGCAGTAAAAGCTAATTAATTTAAAAATTTTAATTCCAAATCAATTTAGGTGATCGTCTTTAATACCAATTTCATTTATACATAAAATATTGAAATCTTTATGAAGATCAATGTCATTTTTACGAAAATAAATTTTGTCTATATTAATGGTATTAATATTTAGCAAGAATAGTTGTGGATTAAAAATTAAGTGTTATTGGAATTGTTTCTCTGGCGGAGAAAGAAAAATTGACTAATATATGCCTTTTAAGACTGAATGAACTGTAGACATTAGGATGTTTTGAATTTATTTGTTCGCACTTTATTTCTGGAAAATATTTTTTCATCAAATCACAAGCAGCTTCTGTGGTATGTGGATTAAAGCCATAATATTTTGTTCATTGCTATATAATAATGACGCATTTGACTAGTAGAATCAGCAGTACAAAAGGATCGTGGTTGCTACATTTTTTCTATGGTGGTAAATAAAGATGCGAACAGAGGTCATAAATTTTAAACCAAATCAGTATGATAGTAGGAAATACTAAACACTGGACGTAAATATTTTAAATTGAATTAGTATGATGGTTAAGAGCGAACCCTACTGTATATTTACTTTGTACTACAATGAGTACGAGTTTTACATTTTCCGGCGTGACCAATTTTCGTTTTCGCCAGCGAATTTATTCGTTTCCGGATATTTTCTCACATTGTTAAGAAAACGACAAAAAATACTACGGATTTTCCAAAAACTAAAAATTTGTGTATACTACTAGATGTTCCTCACAAACTGGTGTATAAATTTTCCGATAACTTAAACACATTTCCGATGAAAATTATGGTTGAAGGATTTACCGGGAAAAATCTTGCACAAAAGAAGAGATAAAGCAAAAGAAAACATAAGAAGTATTACACGGCTCGACGAACCTCGTCGATTGATATATTTATAACATAAAAGGGTGGAAGAAAATTTAAAAAAACCGGAAACTTCATTGTGAAAATTTTTAAATTAATGCGTTTTTAAAATTTATTTATTGGATGATGACTTAAAATTTGCCTACGGTAAAGTGGTTTTTTACCTATTTTCTGGCGGAACTAACTTTGGTGATTGCATGACATGCGACATGACTCACTAGTAATTATCTAGAAGAGAGCTGTTCTTTTAATTTATTATATTATAAAAACTAAGTAAAAATAGGTATTAGCACGTTACAGGGATATAAAAAGTACAGGGTGACAATCGGGATTAGGATGTTTTTGAAACAAATGCAGCTTAACGCGGTAAGTGTGAGGTAAATGCGAAGTTATTTTGTTTTTAACGTTGTGTCACTTCAGTAACGATTTCTTCTTCATTGCCCTCTGGTTTGATAGTGGTTGCCAAAAAGGTAACTTTATTAACTGGTTGCTTCCGTTCTCCGAGTCTCTTACTATACCGGCATTCTCCTTCTAAACAGGGTCGCCTGTAGAGAATGTCTGCGTTGCTATGGAGACAGTTTATACGATGCTCTACTTGCTGATTATTGCTAGAAAGCCGGCTCGTTGTGGGTGATTGGCTTTTTCGGGACACATAGCTGCTGTGACTATTTCTTGCTGGAGTTCATGACGGGCTTCGGAAGATTAACCTACATGACTTTCCAGTCCCATACCCTGATTTTCTATTTATAGAACGAGCTCTACTTCTACAGGTTCTTTAATGGTGCCCAATTCTTCCGCAATTAAAGCATCTTCTGTCCAATAGCGACACTATCAATAAAGCCGCCATCTCTTTCTCGGTTCAGCCATTAGCTGTAGTTGCAGCTTCAAATTGGAGTCGATACGTTTCTCATGTTGTCTGGCTGTCAAACGTGGGTGTCTTAATGGTATTGCTAGTATAGCTTTGTGAAACTGGGTTTTGGATATGGCTTGGTTTGGTTATAGTTGAGGACGAGATAGTGTTTTCAGTTTCTCTGTTGCTTATCGAAGCTTGGCTTCGAATTCTTCTTTCTCACTCGACTAGTTCAGTTCTAATTTGCCTTTCGAACTCTCCTCTAGCCTTTTCCTTTTGTTTTAAATTCTCTCGTAGTTGTTCTAAATTAGTTTTTAAATTCTCTAGCTGTTGTTCTAAATTAGTTTGTAAATGCTTTTGTTGTTGCTCTAAAAAATCTACTCTAATTTTAAGCTGACTAACTTCTTGCTTAAAGATTTCCTGGATTTGTAGCAAACCGTTCATAATTTCAATCGCTGCTTTTCTACGCCTCTCCGTTTTCTCCTTCTCTTCGTCCATCCTGTGCCTTTCTTTTTCCTTCTCTTTTTCCTTCCTACGCCTTTCCTTTTTCTCCTCTTCTTCCATCCTACGCCTTTCCTTTTCCTCCTCTTCTCCCTTCGTATGCCTTTTCTTTTACTCCTCTTCCTTCCTACGGATTTCCTTTCTTTTTTCCTCTTTTTCCTTTCTACGCATTTCCTTTTTCTCCTCTTCTTCCATCCTACGCCTCTCCTTTTCCTCTTCTCGCCTTATTCTCTCCTCTTCCATCTTCAAAAACCATGCTGGTGGGCCTGAAGTATCCATGCATGCTTCGTACTCAGTGAATTTAGAATTTTCCATGAACTTTTACTTTGTATCCGACCGCTGTCACCAATGTTACGCAGGTTTAACAATAATTTTACAACTGATAACATTAACATATAACGTCTATCATAAAACTGAAAAACTGACGTCAGGATCCTTGCTTATATAGCTTGCTTTAACCTTCTCGGACATTCCAGACTTATTTTTAAAAAGTAATGATATTTCAAGACATTTCTGGACTATTCTATCTTCTTCATTTACTCGTACCTTGACTTATGACGACTGCAGGGTGCTGCGTAACAATATATTAAATTTATTTATCCTGCCAATCTAAAGGTGCAACATTTACAAAATAATTTTTAAATAAATCTCCATTGTCAAGTGCTCTTATGTTTCCTCTACTTTTTACATCTTTAATAAAGTTGCCAAATGCTGAAGAAGGATTTGAACAATCATGAGTACCATTTCCGTCTCTTTTTCTAACAAAATTATAAATTATGCAAGCATCTTTGATATTTTTTTCTGCTAAATCTATATCAACATTTAGTGGCCTATAAAAAATCCTCCATTTATTAGCTACAATACCGAAAGAAGACTCAATATACCGTCGTGCTTTTGATAGCCTATAGTTAAAAATTAATTTTTCCAAGATAAGTTCTTATCACCACATGATCCTAATAAATTTTTAAACAGAGGAAAAGCCTCATTTTCAACTTTTACATATGGATATTTAATATTATCACTTCCGATTAGTGTTGGACAAGGAATTTTAAGGGTCTTATCATTTTTTTATACAACTGCGAGATTTGAAAAATTCCAGAATTGCTAGATTTTCTATAGTACCCAACGTCAATAAATGTAAATAAATAATTACTATCACACATACTAAAAAGCCTACACAGAATACGAGGCAAAATAACCAAAGTAGTTGAAGCCGATGACACACCAAAAAAAAAACACTTGCATAATAATTTTTGTAATTTTAAAACATCAAACCACTATTTGAAGGTCGAATAAGTCTAATGTGTTTTCTGTCGATTGCACCTATACAGTGAGTAAAATAAGCTTGATCGTCAAAACCCTGAGTAAATCCTTTTCAATTTTCGGATAAAATTTCGGGAAATTCCGTACGTGATCGACGTTTCCAAATTGCGTTACAATAGCCGTTGATTTACCAATTTTAAAAGCGTTGTGTAAATCAGCGAATATACAGCCTGTGACTAAATATCTAAAACAAAAAATATATTGTTAGGAACCGAACTTCAAAAAAAAAATGGAAGAATGCTAGGGACAGATACAGTCGCGATGTTATTAAGAGAATTGGAAAATCTGGACAGGGAGTAAAGAAATAGGCCCCTTATATATACGCCGTCTAAACATCATTTTAAGAAGGTACAATACAGCACTGTGGATAGTTCAATGAATGATGACCAAGTGGAACATTCTCAAGCATCAGGTGAAGGGTTTAAAATTAATGAAAGAGCTCAAACATTAAACGCATTAGTTGGAAACAACGTAACAGTACAAGCTCTCCAACCGTCTCATGCAACTACAAGTTCTAACCTCTCAGTTAACTTGACAGAAAAATCTGTAATAGCTAAAAAGAAAATACCACTAATCGAAGCAAGTTGATCGAAGCTTTGGATGCCAACGCAAAACGCCGATAAACAAAAGAAAATGAATACGACGATGATGGACTGTTTCTACTGTCGCTACTACCATAGTTAAAACAACTTCCACCACATTTAAAATTAAGTGCCAGATTAAGTATTTTACAAGCCCTTAATTAATTCGTATTGGAAATCCCTTATAGCATCAACCAGTTCTATTCCAATATCTAGCACCGAGCATCAAGCACCTCCGGATTCACTTTATCAGCAACCACTGGTATACTTGCAACATTCTCAGCATTAGACCTATCTTCAAGCAACGGAGAAAACATCAGAACATCAACAGATGCAATCGAACACAGCCACAACTAAAATTTTACCCAATGAAACAACCTCGCCACTTCAGTCTGCTTCAGAATCTATACATTCTTACTATAGTAACAAATAATTATAATATATTTTATGCACGACCGGGCGATAAAGTCCAGATTATAAATACGTTTAGCGGGCGTAAAGTGTCACTTTACCGCCCGCGGACTACTTTACCGCCCGGGAAATATTTGGTATAATTAACAAAATATTAGTTTAATAAAGAAATTATAACTTTAAAAGCCTAAACTTAAGATCCTCACACTTATAATTTTATACTAATAACACAATTTGAACAATTACTTATAGAAATGTTAGGATTTGCTACCTTGCTCTGTTGTAAGTTGCTACGAACTTCTACTAACTCCATATGATTTGGGATACTGCTGGAAGGTGTACGCTCAAAAGAATCGGTATGTAAATTTGAAAATTCAGCTGTGCGACTAGTAGAAGACATATCAGCATTGACAATTTTTTTGGCGATTTTCATTTTATTTGCCACAGAATCTTCAATATAACCTTCTGCCACCGTTGTAGACTTCCAACCAGCATGTCGCTTTATGTTAAGGATATCCTCACCTGCATTAGCTAACAAAGTTGCTGAAGATCGTCTAAAACAATGGTCTGTGTAGTCTTTTGGAGTAGGCAATTTTAAATAAGTTGCTATTTTAAAAGGAATTTGACCAACCACCTGACTGGAACATTTTCCATTACGATAATACACAAAAAAACGTCCGTGGTTGGTATTTGTCGTACGTAGGGAAGCATATTTTCGATATAAGTCGAGATAACTTCGTGATTCCTGCTCTTTGTCAATCACACTGAAAATGCGGTCAATTTTAGTTTTAGATGCTCGTATGGTTACCAATAAGGTTGTTCCTAAATCTTGAATATCGTCTATTGAAATATTAGCTAATTCCTCTCGACGACATGCCTTACAAATACCAAAAATTAGTGCAACCTACAATAAATATTCATATTAACATAATAGTCTAAAATAAAAAAAAAATTAACTTACTTTTATCATAAGATATAAATTATCTGGAGCATCTACTAAAAATAATTCTATTTCTTCCCTGGTTAGAATTTTTGATTTTTTTGGTTTATAACCGTCTGATTTCCGTTTTAAGAATGTTATCAATCTTGAATATCTAGCGATGTTTATATTATTGTGCAAATTTACAGTTGCTTTTAACATCGAATAATATGACCATAGAGACGACGGCTTACGGCATTTGGACTTTTCCAGAAAAAATGCAAGAATAGTATATTACATTACGAGTGTGGAAAGTGATATTTTTCACACGAGTGGGAAATATTGTCGCACGAGGCACAAGCCGAGTGCGACTATCACACGAGTGTGGAAATCACTTTTCACACAAGTGATGTACAATATTTTTCCTACGACCACAAAATATTTTCATCAAAAAATGTAAAACCAGGTATTTATTCAATTTTCATATTTAAAAAAAAAAAAAATTAAAAAACAAAAAAAAAATTAAAAAAAAAACAAAAAAAGCTCTGGCCCCGCCAGGATTCGAACGCGGTCGTTCGCCAGGTCTCTCAAATGGCAAATTTGATAGTTTGATGCTTTAACCAACTGAGCTAACAGGCCTTTCGTCAATTGAGTGATCTAATCGGTTATATGTTTAACCAGAATAAAAAGCAAACATAATTTTAGTTATTGTAAAATTATTTTAATAATAATTGTTAAAGATAAATATCTAGGATCTAATTTACAACAATTTCAATAATTTAACAATCATATCGATTTTAGTATTAATATGGACATTACATAGATCAAAATAAAAATTAGGTGTTTGACATTTTGTAACAACTACTGCGGAAAGTAACATATTCTCACTCGGGTGGAAAGTAAATTCTTATTCATACGCGTGTGATATAGGGCACTTTCCATAGGACTTAATAGTGTGATATGTGTCACTTTCCTAAGTGGTCGTAGGAAAATACATTTTCTGTATAGTTACCGTCTATAACATTCTTCGATTAGCACCAGCTAACAAATTCATTATAGACCTTATCGTATATTCTCTTAGATTTGGCGGGTAGTAAACTTAATTTTGCATCTTCTGCTGCTTTAAAAATTTCCGGTGGTATTCCGGAAACTATTTCATCGTCACTACTGTCCATTACATAAACAAAATATATAAAACTTCTTCGAAAATATACTAAGAAACTTGCAATACGTGAAGTTGACTGTAAATAAAAATGGCGTCTACCTATTCTTGTCGTATTGACTTGGTTGCTATGGTAACTCGTATAGGTATATAGATTATTGTTATTTTATCATCTTATTAGTTTCTATAAGACTTATTTTTATTTAACTATACAAATGATTTGGTAGATTGTTATACAGGGTGAGTTATAATAATATCGAGGTATAAAATTTATCCAACTTGAAACATTTATAATAACCTACTCACAAAAGGTGAAAAATAGAAAATAAAACATATTTATTAATAAACTATCATTAATACGGTCGTGCATAAACTTTTGTATATTTATTAATAAATGACTATTAAAACAGTCGTGCATAAAATATTGTATGTATTTCGGGCGTAAACAGCGTTTATGGACCTTACGTGTTAATAGCCCTCGCCTAGCGGCTCGGGCTCTTACTTACACGTTGCGGTCCATAAACGCCTGTTTTACGCCCTTGATACATAAATAACTATTAAGTTCATATTCTTAGTTTATGTAAGTTTCTTTCATATGTGTTATGTTGGTTTTATCTTAAGTATAATGTAGTTACTTCTTTTTATACGTTGAAATAAAATTTCAAAATACATACCTTAGGGTTACTACCAGTTTCTTCTCCGGTGAAATACTCTCCCTCATTACTGTGTTTTGTTTGGTTAAGTCACTTTCTATGTACCTAAGTAATTCATTAAACGAATTTTTGGACATTCTGACGAAATTAAAGAATTTTTCCTAATCATCTTGTAACGTAGTCTTAAATAAGTTATTAAAAATACTTTTATTAGGGCGTTCTTTAACTATTGGATGAACCCACATACGTTCGCCGCTCGTCTTAAATGAGCGTCGTGTGTCTTTGCCCTATAAACTCCTGAAAACATAAAGCGAGTGAGAAAAGCGGTCGCTAAAAGTCCTACACGGGCCGTCCCAAAATATGCAATTGAATTAGAAATAAATCGGGAATCGTTTATACAAATCTTGCATAAGGATTTATCATTCCTTCCAATAAAAATTAGAGATTGTTCAGCCATTAAGGAAAGGAGATTTTGATACTCGGTAGGGATTCGCTACGGTGGCGATTGCGATTCTATTATAATTCACATGTACTCAGTTTGTTTATTGTTGAACTTGAATGTTTAATGATCACTGATTGCTCATCCAGATGAAAAAAAAAGGCTTGGTTCGCCCCCCAAATGTGGTTGTTTTGATTTTTTTTATTTATTAAAGGGACAATACTATCCTTAAATAAATATTTCTATTTATAATAGATCTATACTGTTATGCAGAAATTTTTCGACACTTTATTGCAGTTATTTTAGAGTTTTCATTGGAAATAAATTGCTACTGATGCCGAATTATCGCACACTAAACAAATAATGATTGAGAGTGAACCGTGTTGTCATATCTCAATTTTACCTTACTAGTTTTTAGCAGAATCAAAATAGAGTAAGTAGTAGAGTTGTAAGTTGTGGCAATTTATAGATAATATACAATCATAGTACTAATAAAAGATATTAATTATAACAAAAATCAGTAATGAGTAATACTTATAAATTTCTTGATCATTTAAAATTAATTATTTTATGGATTGTTCAGTATTTGTTACAACTAATGGCATCGGTGTACGGAGCGATATTTGTGTCTTTGTCTGTTACGCGTAAAATCCATCTCGTCGATGACGTTCTCAGTAGTGTATTTCTAACCACGAGCGTAACATCGGGTTTTGAATTATACGGTGTAAATTGTAAGTTTTACAGTTAAGTTAGTAAGTAATCGACGTGTTGTAAGAATAATTGGTGAAAATATTAGTGCTAATAAGTGTTTAAACATTAAATATTAATATTTCTACACCGTTCTAAAACTATGCAAAAAATGGAAGACATTGAAGGGCCTTCAACGTCGAAAAAGGTAAAACGGTCGAAGTCTCGGTCGCTAAGTGAAAAACAAATTGTACTTTGAGTATTTCACTGTCTTGAAAGAGATCATCAGCGACCAAAAGATAACTTAGTGCATATGTGCTGTAATTCTATGGATGTACCTCCGAATAACCAACCGGGCGTTCCAACATCATT
>OV651813.1:95647031-95715031 GCA_927349885.1 Psylliodes chrysocephalus
CTAGTTTGACGAGAGTTGTATTTAACCTTACTGTAATAGCATTTGGTGGCAAATTATGAATTGAATGTTTACCAAACCATTTCTCTATCAAGGTAGATGTCATATAATTGGTGATAATCTGCTGATTAATTCAAAGTATCCTTTGATAATAGCAAGTAATTCGACACAAAAACGTTTTTATTTCCGGAATGTAATATTATAATACGTTTTCCTTTATTTGGAGAAGCATTTACATATAGAACATTTAGCCTTTTTTAACATGCTTATATTAGCTTCACCTGTATGTATGTATGTATGTATGTATGTATGTATGTATGTATGTATGTATGTATGTATGTATGTATGTATGTATGTATGTATGTATGTATGTATGTATGTATGTATGTATGTATGTTTGTAACTCTCCTTTGGACTCAAGTGGCTTATTCACAATATTTTGCGTGTCGTACCAAGTCTCATCAAGATACACTATGAATCTATTTTTCGAGCTTCATCTACTCTAGTGATGTATTTATTACGTAAAATCATAATTCTTTAAGATTCCCTAAGGTAAGATATCTAAAACCCAAAAAATGAAGCACTTTTCTAGTGGTTTTGTAAGGGAAACCTGAAACCAACTTTATTTAATTTAAATCATTTGAAAATATGACACGATATTATTAAAATAAAAATAACAAACCTTTCTGCTAATATTCTCCGTCATGCAGTGATCTAGACTAACTAGAGATCTTTGATTCTTATTTTTTCTTGGAAGACATTCCTGACGCCTAATCGTTTTGAAATTTTTGTCAAATATGTATTGTTTCCATGACAACGTAATTAGATCTATTATTTTTCAATGCAAATTTTTGGTTTATATCATCCCTCTCCTCCTCCTCCAATTCTTCTTTACTCTCAGAAGAAACTTTGATGGGTTCTGCATTTAAGTTACAATACTCGTAATTAAATTAGTTCACCAGACGAAATAAAAATAGAAATGCTGTTATTTATCGAATCCACACAAGAATAACTCATTTTTACGTATATTTAATCTCAATAACTAAAAAATAGACTAACAATTAGTTTGACAAAATTGTCACTCATATAAAATTTAAAAAAAAATAGTAGTCATGTAACCAAAAATGAACTGTGATTGGTGGATTCCATTTATTGTCTTCTTATTATGATAGAATATATATATATATATATATATATATATATATATATATATATATATATATATATATATATATATATATATATATTCATTCAGGTGATCGCAATGGCATTCTTTTTCGTTTTATAATCTGTGCGTAGATAATCTAATATCCATGTGGGTATAGAAAAAAAGTATATTACTAGCATTTAAAATCTATGTACACTACAGAGTACGCCTTGTCGGTAAGGGTTAAGCATTCGTTTATACATCTAGATGCTGTCCCTTTATTTATTTCATAAATATCACATATTACCTGCAAAATTAAACCAGTTATTAAATATCTAAGTATGGCAAGAAAAATTAATATATGATACACTTTTAAATATTTAAATAAATATTGTGTACCTGTTATGGAGAATGGGCAGTTTTGCCCCACCTCCCAATAGGAGTAAGATATATGCCAAATGAAAGATAGCGGTAAGGAGAACATTTGTTTTTATTATGACTTCCCTCAATTATCAGTCCGTTCCGAGTTATACTTAAGTCTACTAAGTCGAAACCATATGGAAAACTTTTTTAATATTGGTTTTCTGAAAAAAATATTGTGATAAGAAGTTCTGCATGGTCCAAAACTTTATAATGCATTCATCAGATATCAATTTTTTTTAAGCCGTATACGAGGTTTGTCAAAAAATATGAATTCTACTCAAGAGTAAAGTACCTTATTTTTTAAAATACAGAAGAATGTTATGAAGTAAAGTAATTTAGAATTAAACGTTATATCCAAATATGCAATTACAGTCATTTAATATAAAAATTCAGATTAGGTGATTATTTATGTTTTACCTACATTGTAAATTATTTGTAGTTATAAATAAATAATTACCAAAACTGAAATTTAATGCTAAATGTTTATAATTGCATATTTTTAATTCAAAATACCATTATTTTATAACATTCTCCTGTATTGTAAAAAATAAAGGTACTTTACTCTTGAGTAAAATTCATATTTTTTGACAAACCTCGTATACGGCTTAAAAAAATTATATCTGATGATTGCATTTTAGGTTTTGGGTCATGAAGAACTTTTTATCACATAAGAATTTTTTCACAAAATCAATAATAAAAAGGTACCAACTTAAAGAGAAACACTGTATGATAGTGCTGTAACACAGGTTTTTTTTTAAAAACCCCCTTTGTTAGCTCTAAAAGTTCTTTTACTAGTGGATGCTGACATAAAGTCTGTCTTCCCCCCCAAGCTTGGCATGGTAACGACTAAACAAACACCCAAATCCCGTGGTGAGGAAATGCCTAGTTGTCAAGTTATAGATAATTTAATTTAGCTGAAATCAGTTAAGGACTAACTGTTGCCATATGGATACTAATCATGGTAACAGAAAACAGAAACCCAAATACCGTGGTGAGGAAATGAGTAGTTGCAAAGTTATAGACGCTTTAATTTAATTATAGTTTAGCTGAAATCATTTACGCAGAAACTGTTGCCATATGGACTCTTGTCATTGTGGCAACTAAACAAAAACTCAAATCTTGAATTTAAAAAATGCAAAGTTGCCAAATTATAGATGATATAATCTATCTTCAGTCTAGCTGAAAGGCATTTTTCATGCAAGCCATGTACTAGCTAGCATGAGAATTGCCTTCAACCTATTACTTTAATTTTGTATTAATATTATATTGTACTAAGTAATTAAATGGTTTGTAATGTTTAAAATTTTTCAATGTTAATACTTTTTTAATAGAAACTTTTTGAAGCACACTGTAAGTTCCAAAATATTTTTTAATTAGAGCTCCAATAGATATTCATCTTTCTGTATAAAAGTAATTTGAAAAATCATGTGTCATAGTCTGGACCGACGCGTATAGGATGCCCCACCCTGTATGTGTTACAAATGGCTATATATTCGTTCTAATGTAAATGAGTTAATAATATTTATGATTGTATTATTTATTAGTCCATTACCTTGGTCTTGAACCATTGGTCCCGGTCCTTTGGAGAGCATATATGCAGGGCTGTGTAACCAACACGTAGAGGCCATTTGGTAAGGGATACACGTGGCGGATAAAATCCTCAACAGCATCTTATGATATACCCAGATATTATAATTATTTATATATTACTAAGAAGTAATAATTACTATTATTTTCCTGTAATAAGCACCACAATAATAAAATATAAGTACTGGCCTATCGTGCAATTAGTTACTCGGAACGGACAAGTAATTAAGATGAGTCGTAATGAATAGAAATGTTCTCCTTAAAGAGATCTTCCAATTGATATATAACTTATCCTTATTGGAGGTGGGGCAATTTCCCATACATTTCTGCCCATTGTCCTTTAGAAAAAAAGTAAAAAATATTGGTAGACTTTATTGTAAAAGAACCTGGTTAAGGAGTAGGATCTTTAGTTATATTTTAACAATTCCTCAGGATAGTCCTAATCTTTTTTATGAAAGCATCTTTGGACCAACACTCCTTATAAATAAATCGATCTCTACATTTTCGCCTTCTAGGATATACATATATTAATTAATTCATTAAAATTGTCAATCTTGAATTCTATTATATTAAAATCTATAGGTCAAAAGCTGACCACAAAACTTTAAAATAAACAACCTTATAATCAATTTTTGTCAGTTAACGTATGTTATTTTTAAAATAAAGTTTAGCAGTAACCGATTATTATACAAATAAGATTACATTTTTAACTGCCCTTACCAGTTAAGCGCTTTACTTGAATTACTCGTAGTTTTCGACTAATTAGATCAAATAAGTGTGATTTACACATATTTTAGAAACGCGTTCGATCAAATTAATCACTTTCTAATAAAAAAAATTGGGCATATGGGACCGTCACCGCCTGAATTTGTAGAGAATGGAGGGTTTAGATCACAAGTGTATGTACACTGAGAGAATTATATTTAAAAAGTTTTTTGTTGAGAAATTTCTTGCTACCACAAATAAATTTTCAGCTACAATTAAAAAAATACATTTATGCAACTAAATAAAATGCTTTTTTAAAGTAGTTTTGTCGCCATACAAAAAAAAAAAATTACCTTTGCAAATATTTTTTTAAGTCTATAGAATCAGCAAAAATAATGTTTGCTCTTAAAAATAGTTTTTAATTACTAAACATTTATTTTCTGTAGTAGAAATTCAAAATATTAATACATATATTTTCCATCATAACAATTCGCTATTTAAGTCCAATAAAAAATATCTTTAGAAAATAACGATCGGTTCCGATAGAGAGCTTTTTCGTCTGTGCTCGAGAAAATTTTTGTGTATTCGGCGTACTCCGTTCACCGTTTAATCCGTTCCCGGTATATCGGCAGACACAGACAAGAACAAGCCGGTGATTGATTTGTGAATTGTAATTTTAGTTATAATTACCCTAGCCGCCAGCAAAGGTCATCTACGTTACGTTGGCAAATCGTAGGTCTGACGCCATTTTTGCAATAATTGCGAGTAGTGTAGGGATGTATGTGCATAATGTGCGACTTAATGAGCTACCCCCTCCTCCAAAATTTGTGAACCGGTTTGACCGAATACCTGGTTGATGACCTCATTATATAAATCATATAAACCCATGTATGTCCAAAATGTGCAAACCAGATACCTAACCTGAAAATCTAGTTTGATGGTCAGAGGGTTAATGACCTCGAGACTTGTCTTAGCAAGTAAAAGACCCGAAGAATGCGTACACCCCACCACCAGTGATATGATATAAGTATGCAATATTTATTCCAAACATCAGTACAAAATGTCTTCAAATCGTGAAGTCGACGTTTTTGTTGGTGAACAAAAGTTTCATTTAAATGATTCAAAAACCAAACATGTCATAGTATGTTTATCATATAATAATAACTTTGCACCGTGTGTTGTGATATCTGGAAACAATAACGATTCAGTAATCTTTAACGAAAAGGAATGGCAAGATTTTATCTCTTATGAAAATATTATTAATGATTTTTTAAAATCTGACACACCAAGAGATGCAATTGATGATGGAAATTTTTTTTTGGAATTCAAACAATTTTTCAAGTCTAAAGCAATTCGAATTTTTAGTGGTGATTCCAACGTTTATTTGGGATCAAATAGTGTGTTGATGCTTTGGAAAATTCTTCCGCTGATAAAACATTACTTGGATACTTTAAGAGGACAATATTTTAACAGCTCATTAAAAATTCTTCAATTGGGTGTTCAGAATAGTGTGGATGTGGTTAATGATGGTCTCAAAATAATGGCACCTTTAAAGAATATAAATCCAATAACATATGGAATGGCCTTAAAATTGATTTATCTTCATCCAGACATACTTAAAGAAGATTTGCAACTATGAAGAAAGTAACTTTTAGAGAAGATCGAAATAAAGTATATTATATGATCACCTGGGATTTTGCTTACAGAGCAGCAAGAAGATGTAATATGTTAGATAGAATTAGATTTGATCATCGCATTCAAGAAACGGCAAAAATTATTAATCCAATTTTAGATGTGAATCATAGAAATAATATGTATGAAAAAATAAAATATTATAAATAAATAGTTTTTTATTAGGGGAGTGGGAGAGAATGTTTGGAGTGGGGGGTCGTTGTATGTGGGGGTAATATAATAAAAGGATGCATTAAGAATATGTGAGCATTAAGAAAATTGTATTATCCATAATGGGTTACCAACATACTATTGAGGTAATTTTCGAGTGTTGTGGTAAAAAGTATGAAGTAAGTGAGTATAAGATAAACCGACTGGGGTTAGCCATGAAGAAATGTAATTGTGAAAATATAAAAATTTACATATGGTCAGGTGTTTCTGAGGGTTATGGATATCCAGCAGTCATAGCTGCTTATTGGCTACATGAACCCATTGATTTGGAGGTCCCAATCTTAATCAGTAACCCAATCTGTTTTATGGAATTTGATGAATACTATCTTAATGAGGACGATAATGAGCATGGTAATCAACTCAGCTGTGAAGTGCCCAATAATGTATCAACCACATGGATTGTAGCATTGTCTGAAAATATAAACGAATATAATTCTTGTGATGAGGATGATAGCATTATATGCAAATCTAAGGTATTATATGAAAAGGATGAAAAACATTTAATTGAAGAAATGGAAGAAAAAAATCAGGAGTCAATAAAAGAGAATGGTCATCCACTCTTCTACCTGAAACAAAATATGTGTAATGATTCAGCATTATTATGTTTTACTGAATAAAAAAATATTTATTACTTAAATTTTTATTTAAAAAAATAAATACATATCATACTATATCATTTTTATTTATCCATGCATTATGAGAATTATCCATTCCAAGAAATTTTACTCTAAGTTTATTCCCTTTTTTAGAAATAATTTTTTCTATTAGGAAAATATCAGAATATTTAACTTTTTGCAATTCTTCAGTATAAAAACCACCTTGAATTTCTTCTTTTTTTTCATCTTCTAATATGTAAGTAGTTGGATTTGTTAGTTTAACTTTTTTAACTTTAAAAATTTCATTGGTCCAATTTGGTGTATACCCTTTAGTGAAAACATGTCTATACTTGCTAATACGAACATAATCACCCTGCTTAAACTTAGGTTTACGTGGATCAATAGTTTTTAAATTATCATATGCGATTATATAATGTGCATTTTTATCATTGACTTTACTGGGTATAGCTCCTGTAGTTGAATGTCTTGTGTTGTTATATTTATTAACAATTTTAGGTAGAATGTCTAACCACTTGTATGATCCTTGTAAACTAAACTCTTTCCACAATGATGCTTTAAGCGTCCTTATTACTCTCTCAGCTATACTGGCTTTTAAATTGGAAAAAGTGCTATAATGATTAATGCCATATTTTCGCATAAGTTCTTGGAATTCCTTATTGTAAAATTCTTTACCATTATCAGTCTGTAAATTTTTAGGAGGTTTCATTTGTGACAAAATTTGTGCCATACCTTGTGTAACATCTCTAGCGGTTTTTTTCTTGACGGGTATAGCCCATACAAATTTACTAAAAGCATTGATAACAACCAAAATATAATTATATCCTTTATTTACTTTAGAGTATGGGATCATTACAGCCAAATCAGCTTGGATTAAATCATTTAAACCTTTTACAATAACATGACGTCTTTTGTATTTTTTTCTAGCTGGTTTATGTAGTTCATTAACAACTTGAATCTTAGTCATTTTTTTCTAATGGGCATTGAAAGACAAAATCAGCACACATCTCATTCGGAGTTCCTAATTTAAACTCGATTTTATCACCTTTATTAATGTAAATCCCTGATAATTGATGATATTTATATGGCTTGGAATTTAATAAAATTTCGCCATCAGCACTATAGTGTTTACAACTTTCGATTTCACCTGATATGGGAAAAACAAAAGCAGTTCCTTGATTATCCAAAATATAAAACTCTTTATTATTCTTTATTCGTTTAACTCCTTTTAATCTGATAAAACATTTACTATGAAATGAAACTGCGTCGCAAATATAAAATGGAGAAGTAAGATTTAAAACATTGGTTTTATTACTTAAGAAATGACCACCAAACTTGTTGATTGGCATTGTTACACTGATAAAAATCTAATTATGTTTACACTATTATACCTCCTTCTCTTAACTCTTCAATGATTGATACAATCTCATTATTATTACCAGTATTTCCAGCAACTTGAGATGCTACTAGTAATTTAAGTCGATCAATTAACTCATTGTAATTATCAAAATATTTGTAATCAATGGGTTTATTTGAATATTGTAACATTCCTTTTCCAATTTTTTTACTCCTTGTCACTATTCCACTCAATAATGAAGATGGTATTGATGAAACTCTCCGTCTAAACGGTCCTGTTTCTAACTTTGGTTTAATAATAAAATTGTATTTATCCTTAATATCCCTAGAAAAATTTTTAATTGGTAAATCCGGATCATTATTTCTTTTAGCAGCATTGGTTCTTTTTATTATATCCACATATTCATCAACATCAGTTTGTTTATATGCAATCGGTTCTTTTAAAAAAAGTAATTCATAAAGCCCTGGTGTTCCAGGATATTTAATACCTTTTATTACAATATCCGAACCATCAAAGTTTAATTCAGAGTCTCCAATACGAAATTTTTCAGTTTCCATGTCATGGTAAATCCCCAAAACATGATCAAATTTATTTTCAATATCTGATATATTTCTAAGTATATAATCTCTAGGTAAAGGTGCAGTAAACTGATCCAGATATTCAACAAATGAAGGAGGTGGGTTTGTAGTTAAATCATGTAGACTTTTAATTGTATCTTCTATATATTCATCAACTTGCTCATCACTGGTTCGTGGCTGATATTCAAACGTTTGGTCTGGCTGATTTTCATAAATCTCTGATTCATTTAAACGAGTACTTTCATGTTCTGGAGCATGTTTAATTGTTTGACTTAATGGTGATGGAAAAGAAGAATATGCTATTTTAGTATATTCTTTTCGCGGAGGTTTACGCAAGAAACTGAACTTTTCTGATTTCGGTGTTAAATTTTCTTGTTTAATTATTTCTTGTTTCCCCAAAACTGAAACCAGTTGTTTAAGGGGGTCTGTTATTGGTTGATATGTTTTTTCCAAACGAGTTTGTGATTTTGTTATATCACTTTTTAGACTTTTGTATTTCTTTTTCAAAGCTTGACGCGCTTTAAGAAGTTGTTTCGCGACGCGCTCATCCATTTTAACTAAATTGTTCGATTACTAAATCTCTTTATATACGTATAAAAGTATCAAAATTTTTTCGATATTTAAATTGAGAATCTTTATCAATAGTTAGAAAATCATACTTTTTCTCCCAACAAAATGAGCATATATCTCTAAACTGTTTAAAAGACATATCTATATTAACATGATCATCGTAAATGTGTTTTAAATTAGTCATATCTTGTGGAAACACTATTAAAAGGTTCGAATTATCTCTGATCAATTGTTTGGGAATTGCACTATATGTCTGACAAATATAAAAACAATCTGTATGTTTATGTCTACCAAAACAAAAATAATTTTGAATAATCTTTTGATCACATGAAGCAACATCATCAAATATAATTAACGAATTTTCTTTAATTTCATTAGGTTGAGGTATATTTGTAGGTTCATTAAACTCTTCATAACCGATTTCTTTAATGGGTTGAACTAAATTTTTGAGGTATTTATATTTGGGCTGATGAAGACTTTTGGAATACACATATATATTTTCAAATCTTAATCCATTAGGGTGTTCAATTAATGAAAGCATACAATTTGTCTTCCCAGAGCCGCTAGGACCAACAACTAAACATCTTTTAGAATCACCACCAAACAAATATCCATGCTTATTAAGTTTTTGATCATTAACAACTAAATCGTGATTTCTGACTGGTAGAGTCATGTGTTGTTTTTCAACCCTCATGTTAATGAATTCTGTTGAAGACTAAGGGTATATATAGTGGGGTCGTAGTATATAAATAACACAATGGTTAAGTACCAACAACGGAGTTCACATCGAAAAGGAAAAGGTTTACTAAATTCTTTGATAAACAAACTACCAATTGAATTACATATTCCGGGATATTCCTACTGTGGCCCCGCCACTCAGCTTGATAAGAGATTACAAAGAGGTGATAAAGGTATAAATCAATTAGACGAAGCCTGTAAAGAACACGATATAGCATATTCACAAAATACAGATCTCAAAACTAGACACCAAGCAGATAAAATATTACAACATAGAGCTTGGGAGAGAGTTAATTCTAAAGACGCTAAGTTAGGTGAAAAAACAGCTGCATGGTTTGTGACAACTGCGATGAAAGGTAAACGAAAATTTGGAATGGGTATAAGAAAACGAGTAAAAAAAACTAAAAAAAGAATAATTCGAACACCGAAAAAAGGTGGATTTTTACCTTTATTAATCCCTATTATATCTGCGTTGGCTGGGTTGGGTGGCATGGGTGCTGGAATTGCCAAGGCTGTAAATGATGCCAAAACAAATCGACAACAACTTGAAGAGCAAAAACGTCACAATTTAGAAATGGAAACTAAAGGAAAAGGTTTATATTTAAGACCTTATAAAGGAAAGGGCTTGCGATCAAAAAGAAAATATAAAAAAAAATCAAAAAAGGCAAAAAACTAATGTTACCACAGCGAGCACTTACCAACATTGATTTAAAAAAATTTGTAAAAATATTAAAAATACCACACTTTAGAGGTGTGTTTATGAGAGATTCATTACCACGTAGAATCCATAAAAATGAATCAGGTATTTTAAATATGGATTCAAGTAAAGGACCTGGAACACACTGGACTGCATATACCAAACAAAATGGGAATATTGTATATTTTGATAGTTTTGGAAATTTATCTCCTCCATTAGAACTAATTAAATATTTTTATAGTAATGGTGATGTGAATATAATTTATAATTATGATAGAGTTCAAAAAAATTCCTATAAATGTGGTCATTATTGTTTAGGTTTCCTATATAATCAATATAATTAAAATAATTTTTCATTATAAGAGATTTCTTGGTTGAGTTAATATGGCTTTCTCTTTTACATTGACTGGCAATTCTTCAATTTTGAGTTATGATTTGAACCCTGCAATTTATTTAGAAGAGAATATTGATTATGAAATAGGGTTAGTTAGTTTTAACAGTTTTAACACAATTCCAAATATCGATGAAAGCAATAATTTATTTGTATGGGGTGACAAAACGAAACTTAATACATTTAAAGTACAAGTTGGTGCTTATGAATTGGAAGAACTCATACATGTTTTAAAAAAACATATGCATGACATAGATGAAAATGCTCAAATAGATATCATTCCTGACATAAATACATCAAACATTTCTATATCAAGTAATCGTATTATTTCTTTTAATAACCCTAATTCGATTGCAAAAGTATTTGGTTTCGATAGCAAAAGGCTTGACCCAGGTAAAAGTTATACATCAAATCACCCCATTAAAATTTTAAAGGTGAATTCTATAGGTATTGACTGTAATATTGCTGCTGGTTCATATTTAAATGGAAAACCGGTTCATATTATACATCAATTTTTTCCGACTGTGCCCAGTGGGTATAAAATAGTGGAGTCACCTCAAAATATTTTATATTATCCCGTAAGCGTTAAGACGATCAACAACCTTACTGTTAAAATTATTGATCAATCCGGAGATCTAATAAATTTTCGGGAAGAAGAGATTACGGTTACTCTTCATATTAGGAAAGTATAATGGTTTTAAAATTTTTCCACCCATATAAAAACTATATAAGATTACCAAATCAGAAAAAAACTATTAGTATCGCGAAACCAATAGCGGTAATAACATCTAGTAATAAAAAGTTTTTAACTTCTCTAGGATTTAAAGTCTTAATATAATGGATATTCTTAATGTAACAGGTCAATATATGAATGATACTAGTATTGAAGAATGTCAATTTCATAATTATCAACCATTTATTCCTGGTAAATTAAATTACAACGATGAGATTAGAATCCCCATTCAAGAGCTTGATTCTTATACACTACCATCACAAAGTTTTTTATATATTGAAGGAAAGTTATTAACTGATGCAGGAAATGTACCAACTAAACTAAAATTTATTAACAACGCAATAGCATTTTTATTTCGTGAGCTACGTTATGAATTAAATGGGGTTGTAATAGATTCCGTAAGAGACCTGGGTTTAACTTCAACAATAAAAAATTATTTAAGTCTTAATGAAAACGAAAGTGTACTAATGCAAAATGCTGGGTGGTATCCTAAAGAAATAAAAACAATTACGACAGATTCTAAAGGTGTTATGACTGTAGAAACTGAAAAAATATTAGTAGATAAAAATGGGAACTTTAATGTTTGCATACCATTGAAAATGTTATCAGGTTTCTTTGAAGACTATAAAAAAATAATTTTAAATATGAAACAAGAACTAGTATTGATTCGATCAAGTGATGACATCGATAGTGTAATAAGTACCGATAAAACTGAAAATCCAAAAATTGAATTAAATCGATTATATTGGTCAGTACCACACATAAAACCTAGCTTAAGTCAACAACTTCGACTAACTAATATTAGTAAAAGCAATAAAGAATTACCAATTAAATTTCGATCATGGCAAATGATACAATATCCATCCCTTAGTTCTTCAAAATTAAATACATGGGTAGTAAAAACAAGTTCAAAGGTAGAGACACCGAGGCATGTAATTATTGGTTTTCAAAAAAATAGAAAAAGTCAAATATTAAGCGACATGAGTAAGTTCGATCATTGTAAACTTAACAATATCAGAGTATTTTTAAATTCGGAACGATATCCCTATAATGATTTAAACTTGGATTTTGATAATAATAAATTTGCTACTTTGTATGAAATGTTTGCAAATTTTCAAGAAAGCTATTACGACCTTCATCTGAATCAGCCAATATATAACCCAGTCGATTTTAAAAATAATGCACCATTAATTCATATTGACTGTTCAAGACAAAAAGAAGTTTTACAAGCGGGTAGTATTGTATTAAGAATTGAATTTGAAACGAATGAACCAACATCGGCAGATATTTCAGCATATTGTCTTATTCTTCATGAAAAACAATTTTCATATAATCCCACAACCAAGATTGTTAAACAACAATAATGCGCATGTGCAAATATAGCTATAAAACCCCGTCACGAATATTTAATTCATTCAATATGCACCATTAAGGAAACTTCAACAAGATATCGAATTCTACATACAAATGCAAAATATTATCAAAAAATTTCAAAAATTAAAGCTATGAGACAACTTGTTGTGGATGTACAAGGATTTAAATTGGAAAACAATAAATTTCTGGTAAAAGAATTTGCTGCTTTCGATGGCATTCACATATGTCATTATGTATTCAAACCACCATTTCCTCTAAGATTACTGTCTCCTAATCTGCACCGTCAAGCAATCTGGTTAATGAATAATTACCATTATATTGATTGGAATGTTGGCTCCACTCCAGTACACCAATTTGGTAATATCCTAAAATTTTTATCAGAAAAAACTGATATGATTTATGTTAAGGGAATAGAAAAAGCAAATTACATAAAAAAATATTCCCAAGTACCAGTTTACGAGTTTGATGAACAACCAGCACTTCAACCAATGGAATCCAAATGTTTCTATCATACTAAAAATAATGGCGTTTGTGCCATATCAAATGTTTTTTTTTTATACAATAATTTTATGATGTAATAAAATTAAAAAACGTTAAAATGTTTTATCTAACCCCCACCACTTTTAAAATGTATTTAAAGCAAGTACAATAGACTTGTTCTACAAAGTTACAATGCACTCTGACGATTACTCACACCTATTGGAATCGTTTGATCACAGACTAAAGTCATTTGAGAATTGGACTGGTAATGTATCCCCAATAGAGTTGGCACTGGCTGGATTTCACTATATTGGTAAAGAAGATGTTGTTAGATGTTTTGAATGCGATATTCAAATTAACAAATGGAAGCCTGGCGATGTACCGATTCATGATCATTTAAAGTTTAGTCCTAATTGTAGTTATGCTAAAATGATGAAGTCTGCAAAAAGAACAGGTGAAGAAAAATATTCGTTTTTTCGAATTATTTTAGCGTTACTTCTTTTACTATTCATTATAGATGTATATTTTTATACGTTTTTGTTACTACTAGTCATTATAACAATATACAAAACTTTGAAAGTAAAAAATCATTATTGGTTTAATGGCATTCACAGAAAACTTGTTTAGAATGACCTCTGATAACCTTAAGATACACGTCTAGACCTGTTTAACCGCTTCTGCAGACATCGACCATTGCATATGAAGTGGGGAAATTGTGTATATATTAAAGATGAAGTTAATATTTCCAGCAGTGAGTCTGAGTAGAAGGTAAAGTGTTGTAAATGGAGTCCAACACACCTTTTAGACCAGCAAGAATTATATATATTTATAATTGTAACTATTGTTATTTTGAACATCAGTTTTTAAGAAGATTGTACAGTGAAGAAGTATTACTTTGCATTAGGTGTAGAAGAGAACAGAGTGTTTGTGAACCACAATCATGGATAGAATATTAATTTATCCAACAAAAATGCAGGATGATGATTTCCACAAAAGAAGAAAAATCCAACCTTTATTATTGGACAAAGTTAGAAAACAATTAAAATTTGATGAGGAGTTTTCAAAAGAGAGTATTGAAGTATTGACTATTGAAGAATATAAAAAATGGGATAATGTATTTTCTAATTTAAACAGATTTAATAAAAAATAAAATCCATTTTTTTGATTTTTATTTACCAGTGTCTTTTTTTTACACAGGTTTACCAACATAAGCAATATATAAATAGAATGTAATCAAAAATAAATGTTAGTTTACTTTAAGATGTTGCCTTCGCACTTTATAATTTTACAAGCCATTTTTAATGGTTCACTTTTTATTCATTATCCATACGGAGCTAAAGATGTTTTCATTTGCTTCAATGATAACGATACAAACTGGAAAAAAATGGAACTTTACAAAGCCAATAATATTCCTACACTCACATCTCTAATCCCCAATAACAGTACACAATACAAGTTAAGACTTGAATGGACGAATAATAAAGTTGAAAGTACCAACTGGAATCAACTCTATACTTACTATATAAAAGAAAGTGATTGCATCGATAACACGTTAGTAGTAATAACTACATTGCTTGTGATAGTACTTGTAATAGAATTGATAATAAAATATACTCTGAAGATATGGAAAAGTGTTGTTGTATGAAAATGAAATTAGTAGATGAACATCGAAAAGGTAAAAGTTTGTACAACTTTACGGAAGAAGAATTAGGATATTTCCCATTAAAACACTTACTGGATAAAGCTAAACCATCAGAACTTCTTTATGCATGGCATAAATTACCTACCGAATACACTCAAGATTTCAACCTTCAAACAAGGCTACCCTGCTTCATACATTTTAATAGACCTAACTGGAGAGACCACGTTGAAGGAGGGGCTTTTAGCCAAAATGATTGTACTTTGTGTAATTTAGCCCTTCGTAATCTGTAATAAAATTATGTTAAAAAATAAAAAACATTAGTAAATAATATAAATTTTTATTATAATACAAAATTATCTAAATTAATGAGATCATCCATTGTTTGTAATAAATCATCCAATGTACCAGTCATCGCTTTTTGATTGGTAAGAAAATGTCCCCACGCTAGAGTATTGACATCATGTGGTATGACATACCTTTTATCATCTTTAGCTGAAAGAGCGACCTTATTTCTAAGTTCTGTGTAGATGGTGTGTAGTGATGATACAAAAACATACATTTTTCTGTAGATTGTGTCATCATTTTGTACAATTCGGACATAGTCATTTAAATGCAGTTGGTTTTTTACTATATTTGCTGACACTCCTTTGGCTTTTTTTATTTGAGTCATCTTCTTAAACGGTTTACCTAAATTTATACAGTACACCTTGGCACAAGTTCCATAAAATTCAGCAATTGGTGTACCACCAAACTCATCTTTCATTTTTCCAACGACTGATTTGGTTATAGGGATTTCATATTCATTGTCTTTTGAATAATTAGATGTATCAAAATGATTAATGTTTTGTTTAAGATCTTCATAAAAGTTTTTGGTAAACACTTCTAGAATTAACGAATCAGTGTCGGTATAACACAACTTTGCAGAGTCACCATACTTTTGTTTTATATAACCATAAAAAAATTCATATAATATGGTTTTCGAAATATCTAACACTGAAAATCCTATATACAAGGGCTTATCATAATACATTTTTACATTTGCTAAATGGATAGCAACTAAATTTTCATTAAAAACAGAACAAGTTTTAAATTGTGGTTTTGCTATTAATGATCTTGCACCTATGAAACCCCCTGTATTCTCCCAGTGCGATATTAGATGTATAGCTTTCCTTTTATCAATATTTTCCAAAGCTTTTCCGAAAATTGCATTGACCAGCAGCTTAAAAAGATCTTTTTCAAAGTCATTCATTGCTTGATTTCGAAGGAGTGTGTTTAAATCAATATATTTTTTTAACCAAGGTAATTGAGAAAATTCCAAAATTCTATGAATTTTCCTTAATTTTAGCCCATATTTAAGACACTGTTTTAAGTTCCGGTAGTGGATAATATACTTTTCTTTATTATTTAAATTTGGAATTAATTTTGGGTGTTTACCTGTTGGTGGTATTATATTTTCAGGACAAAACGGAAGATCGTTGTGAGTGTGGTGAAGATTGTGTGGATACTCCAAATCTACTTCCAACACATATCCTTTAGAAGCGTCGTCTTTTACTAAAGTACAATCAAAGTTATCCACAGGTATCCACTTAAAGTCACCAAAAGGAAGAGATTGACTCATTGCAGACCCATATAAATTGGTAGCGTCCAAATACATAATATAACTTTCGGGCTTTGAAATGTCAAAATTAGGTAAAAATTTATTGTTAGCTACTGCATGTCTTTTACTACACTGCGCAACTCCACCTCTGACACCTTTTTTAAAAAAGTGTAGCATATCAATGTCTGTTAATAATTCTAACTCTATTTTGGTATATTTTAACATCGCATCCCAACTTAAGGAAGGTGCTGTCAAGTAGTGGGCTGGATCAAGTTTATAGTGTTTTAAACAAACTTTTCTAAAGTTTTCAAATACATCAGCTAACAGAAGCACATCAGTCTTTAAGTAGAGCATCGCATAATCGTTAAGTGTTTTACAATTAAAAGTGTTCCAAATTTCTTTAGCTTTATCATAGTCTTCATCGGAGATTGGTTCACCTCTCAAATTATCAAAAAATTTCTCTTTCGAAGGTAATCCTTCCTCGTCCAATTTTTCAAAGCTGCTCACATAAGAATATGGAAAAATACCTTTACGCCTCATTAAGTTAAACTCTTTTTCATTGTAGAAATATTTTTTTACTTCATTACATTGACTAGAATCCAAAGTTTCACTTAGTTTATCGAGTGATCTTGACAAAAATCGAAAAGAGTCTACAAATCTAAGTTTCATGAATGAATCGGGAACTTTGGGGTCTTTGGATTTTTCAACTAAAATAGATTTGGAAAAGGAAATGTATTTTTCCTTAGTTTGGGCCAATGCTGATACAGATTCTTTTTTAGTTGTCAACTCCTTGATAAACAAATGACTATCATAGTTTGTAAGATTATGAAAAAACACTGGTATAAATTTAGGTAGTTTATAATTCAAATTGCATGAATTATGCGCTGCCGAACGAAATTTTCCAAGAGTATGGTCGTGATCTCGAACTTTTTTGTTAAAAGCGTCAAAAGGTCTTTCACAGATGTGACAGACTGTGGCATTATCATATGCTTCCTGTTCTTCGGGGGTAAGTGGTAGCATAGGCTTTACATGTTTTAAATGGTTATTGTATAGGTTATGAACCACTTCATCAAGTTTTTGAACAAACACTTTGGCTGCATCTGGTCCTTTGTACATCTCAAGTTTGGATAAGTTATCGTCGTAATTACATTTTAAATAAAATGCAAACGAATATGGTACATGTTCACACACCTTTACACTAAATGATTTGGAATTATGAGGCTCGCAATTGTCTATTGGTATTAACAATGATTCAAAGTCCGCATAAATCACAAACGGCACTTGTAGTTGTTTTTCAAAATTTACAAATTTTAAAATATTTTCAGGAATTAGTTGACTGCATTTATTTTTTTTCATTTCTTTTGTTGGTAGTTCAGTATATATATGTGTACAATCATGTTCTTCATGGGCTTTTAACTTTTCTATTGTTGCAAAAGACTGTAAACAACCATCACATATATGTATTTTTTCGGTGTGTTTTGTTTTTTGACTTCTAACAAGTCGTGACAAATCAGTAATTAAACAATAATGACTTTTTTCATTATCTGTTATTAGTAATAGGTTTATATGTGTGGGTAGACGCTTGGAAGTAAAATGTAGTGGTCCTACTATTTCATAATTATTTTTGCAATTTTTGTAATAAGATTCCAACCCAAATACATTTACTGAAATGTTATTCATATTCTCAAATTTTCTTATGTCTTTCAACTTCACTGGGAAATCAATACCATCAAAATTCAACAATGTGTCATAATGTGGATATGATGATGGATTCTTGGGATCACCTTCTGCTGGGAAAATGGCTGCATTGATACACCAGGCAAAACAAGCATTATCTTGGTTTTCAATATTCAAGACAGCATTTTTTTTTATTATTAATATAGGTAGTTTAATATATGAAGAAGCTGCTATACTGTTGAAGCGATTTATGTTTACATCTAAAAACATTATTTCCTGTAAGCTCCAATTGGACTCTTTTTCTGTAAACTCCGAAGCCTGGGTTAAAAGTTCCGATTTAAATTCATCAAAAATTTCTTCAAGGTTAGTTGTAGGTGTTATAATTTTGTTTTCAGAATTCATGGACTTAATATCAGTTAGTTCTTTATCTGGCTTCACGTAGATTCCAAACACTTCCATATTTACTTTCAAGTTTGTGTGAAGTTGTAAATATTCACTGATTTTTTTTAAAACTTTTTGTTTAATATCATTAAAAAACGAATTGTAACTGATTTTGTTTTCACTAATGTTGGTGAATCTGTATGAAGCAATACGACTTTTAAAAGCATGTGAAAGTTTGGTGACACTACTATCCATATCATCAATTCCTATTAGTTTTAGTCTCTTTTTTGGAATTGAACACACCGTTTCACGATTTGCGCAAAATTCAAGTAAATGCCTCTTTAGAGTATATGAGTTTGAAAATAGTTTACCACACTTTGTACACTGCATGTTGCTTACACACAATATCAAGAAAAACTGAAGAACTCACAGAATACTGACTGCTTTAATAGTAATGGTGGAACCTGATTCATAAATGGTCAGCAGAAGCGGTTAAACATGTCTAGACGTGTATCTTAATGTTAACGGGGGTAGTTAATAGTCTTTCAAACCGGTTTGTTCTGTCTAGACACATGTCTGAAGGTTAAATCCTGTTAAACCGGTTTGACTGGATTTCCAGTCCAACCGGTATACACAAGGTTAAAGATTATAAGGGTCATTAACCGTCTGGAAATGTAGTCAAACCGGTATACACAAGGTTAAAGATTACAAGGTCATTAACCGTCTGGAAATGTAGTCAAACCGGTATACACAAGGTTAAAGATTACAAGGTCATTAACCGTCTGGAAATGTAGTCAAACCGGTCTATACATACAGGTATGTAAAAGAGGGAGTTATTTTTAAGCTATATAAGTATAGGATTATTTTAAAATATTAAAAGTTAAAATGGAAATATTAACAGATGATGTTTCTGTATTAATTACGGGCATTAATAGTTTAAAAGTAAATAGTGATGAAGAAATACAATCAGATAATAATGTATTGAGTATAACTGATGGCGACTCAGATGATGATGTATTGAGTATGGCTCATGGTTACTCAGATAATGATGAGTTGAGTACGGCTCATGGTGACTCAGATGATGATGTGTTGAGTATGGATTTAGAAGAAAATCTTGAAAATGATGATACTGACTCTGAATTAAACTCAGTAAATAATTCAGATATTGAGGACGATGAATTTATAAGTATCGATAATTTGAATATTGATTTTAAAGTAAATAAATCTGAAATTGTAAACAATTTAAAATGGATGAGTTATGAATGTGATGGACCCGTTTGTGTTAGTCAGTACTACTATATAGTTGTAGAAAAAAAAGTATGTAGCCATTGTTTTTTTGACATCTTCAGTCAAGTGAATCAAAATATTGGACCACAACATATTACCAACCATTTCACTGGAACATATGACAGCATTTACAATTTTTTATATTTTTGTAGTGCGTGTTCTACAAAGTTATTTATTACATGTATGTGTAAATATTGTACAACATGCAACTCTATAAAATAAATTTTTTAATAGTAATTGTTTTTTATTTTAAAATTATTTTATTCTAGATAACAGTCTATTTTAATATTAATGTTAAAAACTAACCAATATATTAAAATCGCCAAACAAATTGTTTTGTCTAGACATGCGTCTAGTCATTAAGTCATACCGGTTTAGCCAGTTTAATAACCTTACGTGTGTCTAGACATATGTCTTATAACAACTAGTTAAACCGGTTAAACCGGTAATACCGGTATTTTCAGTATTGGAGTAAAACTGGATATTTGCAAGAGTGGGAGAAGTTTTGGATTATATATAAGAATAAAATAATTTGCTAATATTATGAGTGAAAATGGATGGTGGTGACAATCACGCAGTCTCCGATTTAATTTTGAATAATGCTGAGATGGGTGATGATCATATTATCCCCGATTTTGTTGTGGATGGTTGCGTCAATCATTCAGATGATAATTCTACTGTTTCTGATTTCGTTATGGATAATAATGGTGATGATGAACTACCATCAGATGAGGAAAGTTTTGTCTTCGATTTGGGTTCTGTATCAGATTCCAATACATGGTCTGAAAATGATTCCGACTTAGAAAATGTTGATTTTATTGAACAAGATTCTTTGGACATTGACTTTAAGGTAAATAATGTTAGTGTTATAAATAATGTAAAGTGGATGAACTATCAATTTAAAGAAACTTTGTGTGCTACCCAACATTACTACAGTGATGCGATATTGAAACTATGCAGCCATTGCTTTTTCAATACATTCAGACATGTTGAGGAGAACGTCTCACCCCTACATCACTCAGAACACCTGTCAGCAGATGTATATAGAATTTTTGATTATCTTTTTCACTGTACAGTTTGTGGCGATAGATTATTTACTCTTTGTCCAACCTCATATTGTATACTTTGTAATTAGTTATATACTTAAAATAAAATTTTAAAACTTTTTATTGTTGTGTAATTAATTTTCTGCTACTTTTTATAGTTATAGTAAAAACCGCAATATTTTTCTGATTTAAATCCTATTTTAGTCTATTAATAAACTTTAAAGCTATTTTGTCTTTAAGAAACAACAAATTCTTAATCTATATAGCAATTTTTAATTTTATATATAATTATATCTTAAAACACCGATATTTTGAGCTCTGTAAACCTTAATAACAAAAATTGTATTGTAACTTGAATGAATGATACCTAGAATGACATCTATCTTTTCAACACTAAAGTTTTTGTATTTTTTGGTGATGTCTTTAACAAATTTTCAATAACAAAACACCCTCTCGATGTAAAAATATTTGTGCAATCTATATTACTTGATAGCATTGGTACAAAACTGTCAAATAACACCTTGAAAATTGTACCAATAGTGACATCTCTCCATTAATTTCAACACTTTAGAATTCATTTTGTAAACTACTGCATTCAAAGAAATTATGTTTGTGTTTATTCAGGAAGATGGCGTTACCTGTATTACTTCGAAAGCTTGATGTCGAAATGATATCTGTGTTGTTTTGTAAATATGAAATTTACGTTTTACGGTGGTACTACTTTCGTCTATATTTTTGCGAAATGTGTTCTCGCTTTGTTTAAATATATTGCAAAATTAAAAATGGTTGTGTCTGATAATTTCAAATGTTGTGATGGTGAAAAAATTAGTATTTTGTTTAGTGTTTTGTGTTGTCTAATGACCATGTTTGTGTAAACAAATAGTGAAAACATGATTTTGTTGAGTTTTATGTACATATAAGTGCTTGTGTGATAGTGTTTTGGATTTAACTAATTACATGGGTAAATATAGTATTATTATTTCAATCATTGCTACCACCAAAACGTTTCTCAATCTTTATTAGGTCTAAAACTAATTACCTTTACAAATTATAAAGCAAATAAAAGAAAAAAATAGTACAACATAATATTATAAAGGTTTTTATAAAAAATACATTTCACATAATATACAAAAATTGAAATTAGAACACAGTCTTTACTCTTTGAAAAGTATATAGTTATATGTATTGCATTACATCTTTGAATTCAGAAATTATCCTTATTACCAATATCTGTACTTAGTAACAGACACCTTTGATTGTTTGTATGTATGTAATTTAAATGGGTTAGATCCATGATTTATACATCTTGAAATATACCAAAAAATTCATTTATTATTATTTGAACTCTGAACCTTCCTGCTAAAATCCAAAACTTTAAAATGTTTTTCTGAAAACCTTTAACTTAACCTATTTTAATACTTCAATTATAAAATTGTGAAATCTGAAAAAAAAAAGAAAAATCTATATGTTTATAAAAATTTTATTTACTTTTGAATGGTAAAATACAAAAGAGTTTTTTAAAATTGTCGATTAACATTTATTAAGTTTTAAGTATCAAGCAATGTGTGTTATGTAAAGTAAAATGTAGGTAAAAAATTAATGTAACAAATAATTATGTGTATACAATAAGTTTCTAATAAAACTACTTAATTCATTTTACTAAAGTAGTTTCTAAAATAAATAATGCTAATATTGAATTTTATAGTGAAAAATTAAATTATTTTACAAAATATAATGAATTCATAATATAATAAAAAAAATTGAAAAATTAAATAAAAAATGATTTTAAAATAAAAAGATTATTCTAAGAGGTTGATCCTTACAGCTCTTACTAAAACATTATCCAAAATATCAAGTTGTTTTTGAATTTTGTTGACTTTAGATTGATATTTTTTAAGCTTTATATATAATTGAAGTCTTTTTTCTTGTTTAATTTTGACAAAATTTTTTGTTTCCGAAATAAATTGCTCTAATTTATCTAAATATGCCTCAGTAGATTGCTGTTCCTCAATTTCTTCTTCGTCACATACAGTGGTGTCTAACTCCATCATCGTTGAATTATTATGAAAGTCATCGGTATCTGATACATCACTGTATTTGTCCTGTTTTAAGTCGGTTTTAGAAATACATTTCTTGGCAATAACTAATTTCGGAACTATGGGGTTGAATGTTGATGGCTCGGATGTCGATGGCTTGGATGTCGATGGCTTGGATGTCGATGGCTTGGATGTCGATGGCTTGGATGTCGATGGTCTGGATCTTGATGGGTTCGATGTTGATGGTTTGGGTGTGGAATGACCTATTGGTAATAGGTTACTGAAGGATCCATTTAAAACCTCGAAATCACTACTGTCATCACTTAGATAGCTTTGTTTGGTAATTAAAACATTACTTAATACATTAACTTTAGACATGATACTTCACACAATACTCAAAACTTAGCGATACTCGAAACTTAATAAATGTTAATAAGTTTCAAAGTTAAAATATGCCTTTATATATGCTGCCCCCAACAAAGCAGTACCCCCCTATCTCAATCAAAATAAAAAAGTACATGTGGAAATATTTTTCCAGGATGTTTTAATCCCACTTAAAAACTTGTTTGAAACATTTTTCCCAACCTATTAAAACTGAAATATGTCTTAAAATAAAAAAAGAAAACAAGTACCTATTTCTTGCTTGTTATACAAAAATAAATAAGTAGTTATTGACTATGTATGTTACCATAAAAATATAAAACCACTTACAGAAATATATTACCAATAAAAAGAAAACACCTGCCTTATCTAGAAATATGTTTCCATGCTCTAAAAAATGTATCTTGCTAGATGCTACATAAGTCCCTACCTTATTTGGTATATAAATACATTTTTATGTCTGCAATATTTCAGCTTGAGTATCAAGGACTATAATTATTGGCATTCCTTATATGGAATGGTTATCTTGTTTATGAATCTCAGACATGTAATTATAACATTTATAGTTGTTGGATGTTATTTTACAAATAATTTTTATAATGACATGCATTTTTTAAACAGGTACTGGTTTAATGCATTTTCTTTGTACTGTAGTTGAAGTCTCTTTTTTAAGAATCTCGCACATGTACTTATCATTGCAATTTATTTTTAGTTTGCATTTTTTTTTATACATTTTATGCAGGTGTGTATGCTTTGATGCATTTTCTTTGTCTTCAGAATATACAGGATGGGCATAATAATTGTGAATTTATGGAGAACAATAATTTTTATAATTATGTTTCTTGTGTTTAATCTGGTTTTTGCTTTATGTTATTATACTAATGATTTTCATTATGGTATACAGCTGGTTCATTTTTTATGAACAATAAAACAAAAATAACTTTTTTTGCCAGTTCAAAAAAAATTTAGGTACCTAAATTATTTCTTGTTTTTGAGTATTTTCAAAGTTCTTATAGTATTGAAATAATTGAAATTTTTTTATAAGAGTAAAATATGTAAAAGTTATAGTCAAAATAACCTTTCTTTAAATTCTATCTTGTTTTTGATTAATATATTTAAAATATGAGTTTGTATTGTTGAACATCAAGTGTCTAGACATGTGTCATTAACCCTCTGACCATCAAACTAGATTTTCAGGTTAGGTATCTGGTTTGCACATTTTGGACATACATGGGTTTATATGATTTATATAATGAGGTCATCAACCAGGTATTCGGTCAAACCGGTTCACAAATTTTGGAGGAGGGGGTAGCTCATTAAGTCGCACATTATGCACATACATCCCTACACTACTGTGTTCGTTTTCCAATGGATTACACAGAGAATCTGACTAATTGGGGACGATTGGGAAGATTTTGTTGAAAATTTTAAGGGTAAGTACATAACGTATAATATAAAAGTATTTTATATCTACTAATTTATCGGTTTCAAATGTATTGACCCCTCACTTTAACGTTAATTAAGGAAAAAACAGTAGATAAAGCAAAAAATCTTGCAAAGTTTTTTCGTTAAGATATCAGAAATTTCTTTTTCTATTTTGATGGAACTTAGAGGCTATTTTAAGTACTGAGGGTTAAATGTTTAAGATAAAAATTATTTGTTCCAGTGACGTTACAAAACACATGTATGGGGCAGTGTGTTTTAATATTTTTATTAAATTAAGAAATAGAAAACAAAAATGTTTTGTAAATATTTTTTTTTGTACATCTTTTTGACAAATTAAACATGCACATCTGTATAGCGTTTAGGTATACATGAAATAACCTAGAATAAGAAATAAGAATCAGTAGAAAAGATGGCAAACTTTTATCTTTTTAGGTATACCTTATTTTATTTAATTTTGTTTGGAAATTGATAATGCGCATGCCCCAAATGTTTTCTGTTTTAAATGTTCCAGTTTAATTTTTTTTAATGAATTTTGACAGTGTTTCAAAGGACTCGGGAGACTGTTTAACCACTAAACACCTACTTTTGAACCATAAAAAACTACTTTTTAGTGAGTAAAATTTTACTTTCTAACCATTAAAATTAATAAAAACTAAAAAGTACGTATTTAGAGACTAAAAAGTAAGTTTTTTAATGAATTTTGACAGTTTTATAACGAATTCGGGAGACTGATTCATTTTTTGTTGCATTTAACAGTATAACCTTAGCTTTTACAAACCTTAAAAACCTAAATTTAAATATTTCTCAAATATACCTGACATTAATTTTTATCTAAATTCTTAACTTACTGAGCTAGGGGAGGGGGTTTCTATGATCCACGACTGGTGCTCAAGTTTATTAAAATTCAAAATTAGCGTTTCGGAGATAGTATTAATAAAATAGATTTTTTTTTTCTAGATATTAAGGAAGGATCGTTTGGAATGGCCCACCTGGTAGATAAAAGAATCTTATGTTTTTATGTTTCTACCTATTTTAGTTAATAATCCTAATAGCATGGATTTTCTTATTCTAGTCTATATTATAATAAACAGAAAACAATATATTTAGAATAAATTTTTTTTTAGGATTTTTCACAAAGAATAAAACCGGATTAATTTAAAGCTACTAACATATGCCTTACGTTATTATACGTCTAAAGACAAATAAGTTTAAATTATCAAATAACAATTTTATATTACATAACCTACTGAATTTTTAAAATTCAAATACATTTTTGAAATATTTAGCAATACAGGGTGTTAAAAAAAAAGTGTCACAAAATAAAACGGAAGGTTGTATGGGCCAAAATATGCAGAAAAGTCTTAATAAACATATGTCCGCAAATGAATGGTTTCAGAGATACGGAGTGTTTTGTGTTTTGTATCATTTTTTGATTATCTTTTTTCATTCTCAAAAACTTGCTTTTCTTATCGGAGTCTACCGATGTTTTTTCATAGATACTATTTGCAGTTATTATTTTGTTGTGGGTGAATAATTTTATAAATTTTCGTTATGCCTGTTTACACTAATATTGAATTAGCTGACATGCATTTTATGTACGGTCGTGCAAATGGCAATGCGAGGGAAGCGCTACGTCAGTATTTGAACATCTCATTTAACTATATGTTGTTATTGATTGTTTATAAATATCATTGTTTTTTTATAATAATAAAAAATTGTTATAAACACAAAATGGTCCGTATCTCCGAAACCGTTAATTTGCGGTCATATATTTATTAAGACTTTTTTGCTTATTTTGGGTCATACTATTCACCATTTCATTTTGTGACACTTTTTTTTAACACCCTGTATAACTAATATAATTATTACAAAATATTCGTCTCTTTTATTTTTGAAACCCTTTCTTTCCTATGTTGATCTGTATTTCCACCACAAGTTAAATAAAATTTATGTAAATTATATAGGTAGGTACATATTAGGTAAAGTTTGCTCTAATAATTATATATATTTTCTAATGCACGGCTAAAAAGTTAATTTTTCTATTTTTACAGAACTGGTTTCATTATGAACAAATATAAAGTTCAGTTATCCTCGGTAAATCTGGAAATTTGACATTTAATACATGCAAAACATTCTTGTATTTTTACTTTAACTAAACTTTATTTTTTAATAGAAAAAAACGGCCTAAGAGCTAAAGAAACCAGCCCTAAATAGCAAAATTTACTTTTAACCATCAACAAATACTTTTTAAAGGTAAAAATTAACTGTATAATCATTAAAATCTACTTTTTAAATGTTACTTTTAAACCACTACACACTACTTTTTAACCACTAAAAACAAGTTTTTAAAGTTAAACAAAATATTTTTTTTATTGTAAAGAAAGTAATTTCTTAATCAGTACCTAATTTTTAACCAATAAAAACTACTTTTAATTAATAAAAACTATTTTTTAACCACTAAAAGCTTAATTTTTAACCAGTAAAATCTATTTTTAAGAGATAAAAAAATAATTCTTTAATAATTAAAACTGCCTGTTCAAGGTAACAAAATACTTTTTAACTGAAAGAAAAAAACTGTTTAACCACTAAAAACCTACTTTTTAACCATAAAAAACTACTTTTTAGTGAGTAAAATTTTACTTTCTTACCACTAAAATTAATAAAAGCTAAAAAGTAAGTTTTTAGGGACTAGAAAGTAATTCCAAAAAAGTGAATTTATTAACCGTAGCAAAGTACTTTGGCTGTCGCCTATTTTTTTTAAGGGTTAATACATTTTTTGCTACTATAGCAAAAAATTTCCCTCGGTGTAGTCACTTTAGCTGTACCAGAAGAATCTATAGTAGGACCCCTATTATTCATTATATTTATTATTGATCTGCCGTTTAATTTGGAATGCTTACTTCTTTTTTTTAACTTAAAACTGCATAAAAATTTTTTAAAGGTGCCTGCAGATTAAAACTAGCTTTGGATATACCCAACGGTTGGCGCCTAGATAATTTTTTAAAAATAAATATTTTCAAATGTAAAGTTGTTTCTTTTTTTTATATATTCAAATACTCAGTCGACTATTAAGAAATATATATAGTAAAGACTAGTATTAGATTAGATTTTATATATGGGAACTCGTGGCCAAAAACATAATATATAGCTACTTTCTTAAAGACTTAAAACTACAAAGAAAAATTGATTTTTAGCAGAAGGTAACACGAAAATTATACAAAACTTATAAAAATGTAATGAGCCTATAATATTGTTATTTTGAGTTACACCCACCCCAGAATTTTAACCGACTATTTTAAGGACTTTCTGTATATAAATCATAATAAAACATATATCATAATAATCTATTACATTATTATATTTGTTCTTGCATTTGCTTTGAATTACAATAATTGTTCG
The DNA here is from genome assembly GCA_927349885.1 of Psylliodes chrysocephalus. NCBI lineage: Eukaryota > Metazoa > Arthropoda > Insecta > Coleoptera > Chrysomelidae > Psylliodes > Psylliodes chrysocephalus. The sequence continues at coordinate 95,675,217 of OV651813.1, forward strand.
GCCACTGAACTAATGTAGAGGTTAAGGTAAAGTTCGTATTTACTTAAAATGAATTTGTAGTTAACTTTATATTTCATAGGAAATGTTAATTATTTTTGGCCTACCTACATTTTCAAGAAAGCGACACCGAACGCTTAATAATAATTCCTAAAATAGTATAAATTACTGAGAAACATCTGTTGCAAGGATTACGAATTTCCCGGCATCCTCTAAGTCATTTCTCAACAAAACAGTCGGCATATTTATAAGGAAGTAATTATGAATTTGGCGTTATGAATCCGGCTAATATAACGCATTCCACAAACGCCTCCTAATTCCATTAAGTCAGTAAATAATCCACGCACCTTCCAAATTAATCACCGTGGCTTTTGACGCGAAGGAAATAGTCTCGTAATAAGAGAAGTTAATGCATTATTCAACGGAACTTCATATGCGTGCCAATCCAACAATTTAGTATGTCGTCCACTTAATATCATAATGTCGATTGTGATCTACGTATCCTAAACTGAAGTTTTACTAAGTTTCTAGCTTCGCTCATCTACTCATATCATAAACAGAACATAACTTACAATCTTCAGTTAGGCCTCGGGTTAGGCGTTCTAACGTCCTGTCAAAATAATCCAACATAGCCGTCTGTCGATTGTACGGGGTTTAGTGATTCCCTGGTGCTGGTTTTCTTCCGGCATTGTAGAAAATAAAACGTCAAATCACATTTGGAAAAATGTTGGTGAATCAGGAAAAACATTTTTGATATAAAATTTTTAGATACTGAAAATTTTCGTATTTTGCTATCTATTCAAATTATCCTGCTACATTATTTTTTGAGAATATCAATCCGTAAGTCAAAAAAATAAACAAGCTATTAGGGTAATAGCAATGGACTTGACTAGTTTATGCAAAGTTTTTTGATTTTTTAAGGGGGAAGAGAAAAATAAATTAAATTTTTATTTTCAAAATATAACTTTTGGGTAATTTACTGAATGAAATAACCAAATAGATGGTTTAACTAAACTGTTGATGCAAACTTAAAATATTTTCATTTAATCATCATCATTGAATTCTGATACGGAAGTTTCTTTATCATCTGGCAAAAAGTTCTGATGGTAGCCTCTGATTTCTTCATAAAACCACTGATCACATCGCCAGAGTCATGACGTGACCAATTTTATTTTTTTGTTGCTTTAGTCTTTCACTATACATCTTATTTGTAGGGTTTGGTAAGGTCAAGGGATGCACATTCCTCCTATTTCGGATTTCAAAAGCATTGAACAAATTGAAAGAAACTATTTCACTGCATTTAAATGATATTTCAGTATTTAGTTTTTGATAAGGCATGATTCGATATTTTTAAATCGTAAATATATTGTTCTTCCTTGAAGAATTCTTTACAAAAAACTGCTACAAATGGGCCTTAAAATTTAAAAATATATCCTGATTTACATAGAAAACTTTGAAGTTCTTGTATGTTTAATAATAATCGAGTACTCTGGAGGCAAATATATTTTGTCATGTTTTCTTTTCTGTATTTCTATAGCTTCAAAGCTCCTATTGCACGAAAGAAAACTATGTCCAGGTTTGGGGTACCTGTGCTGTATTAGCCTGAATCTTCCAGTAGTTGCCAACATAGTGCAAAGAAGCTATACTTAAACAAAAATTTTGTTCTGTCAGAAAACATGTGTATATCAGTTACTTCTTCTAATAATTAGCCCAAGAAGGCTCAGATAAGGCCACGACAGGCCCCGAACCCTTCTGTGGAGTTGCTAAGGCACTGTGCAATGCATCCATTAAACAATGGATGCAAAAAGAGTCTCAGGAATGGTGGAACAACTATCTAAGACTGAGACAGGCCAAACAGTTCATCAAGGAACCATCGGCCAAGTTTACAAAGTTTACAAAAGCATTAAATCGTTAGTATAACAGTAGGACTTCTTACTGGACACTGTCGCCTCAAAAGCCACATGAGTGTCATAAATCCAGCAAAAGAAGCAACTTTGTGCAGGTTCTTTGAAGAAGAAGAGCAAACATTATTCCACGTCCTGTGCCAATGTGAAGGCCTGGCTGGAATGAAGTTTCTAATATTGGGCGAAGAAAAGCCAATTGCATGCAACTACATGCGGGAGCCACTGTCAAAGCTACTAAGTCTAATAAAAAAGATCAGGCTAGACGACATACTCTAAAACAAACGGAGTTCCACAATAGATCTGAAAAGGTCGCGGTGGACAAGGACAAATAACGTCCAACTCCTAATCTAATCTAATCTACTTCTATAATGTAGATATTAAGAAAATGGCGTAGCAGACTGGCTACATCATTTTGTCGTTTAACAGCCAATGTTTCATCATACACATAAAAAAACTTTTCCCAGTACTTCCTACATGGACACAAAAATGATATACCCAAAGTTGGATTTTGTAGAACACTTCTCAACTGGAGGATACAGGAAGGGGCAAATTTTGTTGAAAATCAAATGTCAACACTTCTACACTTTGATCGTTTATCTTTAATGTCTGTATCGAAAGTTTCGTGTTAACATTTCGTACCCTGCGTCACATGAAATCGCACGGCTATGCGGGTCGTTCGAAGAAAATCAATTAGTCAACCAGGCCAGTTATCGAAGTGATGAATCAACCAAAATTCAGAGAGGGTTTTTATGATAAGATTTTGGGACAAAGGATTATTATTTTGAGTTTCGTCTTACGAATAAAACGTTTGTATTTATTTCTTAGTTTATTATTTAAAAATACCCGGTTCTCAATTGCATTTTAACAGTGCAGCGGCGGGATAGACTCACGAAAGCTGGTGTTATTGTTGTTCCGTTTGATATAGTTTAGTTTATAGTTTAGTTAGTGATAAGTGTTTATGGATATAAGTGCATTTAAGACAAATTATGTAAGTTGGGTGTAGCCCGAGCTTGATTAACGTAGAAATTAAGTTGTTAGTTTATAAAAATAAAACTTAGATAACGTATAATCTAAAGTTGAGCGTCGTCTAAGCTTGATTAACGTAGAAATTAAGTTATTAGTTTAAAAAGAAAGCTCAGATAACGTAGAATCTAAGCCGGATCGTAATTTTAAAATACATTTAGAAATAATTAGTGGTTAGCTAACGCATAAAACTAACTCACGATATATAATTTGCCAGTTTAAAGTATAAAACTAAAAATAGTAAATTTTAAGAAAATGCCACGTTCACGAGCAAGATCAACCGATTCTTCGGATAGTTCAGATGATGGTGCACGATATAAACGGTCAGACAAAAGTAAGGGCAGTAAAACTCCACCCTTGAGATCATCTGTGCACGTGGTGACAAGTACTGATAAAGATCTTCAGCAACATGTTTCTACACCACAACCATCTACATCGCGTGATAACATTCAACGTTTGGAAATGTTAGTTGAAAAATTAATAGAGCATAATACGAACCATACGCCATTTCAAACCAAAACATATGTTAGAGCTGACTGCATACCCGAATTTAGTCCTGGAAATCCTAACCTTAGCTGTTCCAAATGGATTGAAAAAGTGGAGCAACTAGGGAGAATAAATGGCTGGAATGATCAGATAAAAATTTTTCATATGCAAGGTCGATTAGCAGGACTCGCTAAGAAATGGTACGATAACTTAGCAACCTATGAATTAAACTGGGAAGAATGGAAGGCTTTGTTGTTAAAATCCTTTCCAGAACACCAAGACTATGCCATTATTTTAAGAAAAATGTTAAATAGAACTAAACGATCTTCAGAATCCTGGGAAGAGTACTATTTTGGAAAGTTAGAATTGATCAATGCCTGTGAAATAAGTTCCAAAAACGCTGTTTCTTGTCTGATAGATGGAATTATGGATCCGACAGTGCAGGTAGGTGCACGGGCTGGTCGTTATGATACTCCAGACAAATTGTATGCTGAGTATCTTTCATCATTAAGATCTGGAGCTAGCAGTTCGAGCAATGATTTTACTTATCACTCCAGGAATAAGAAAAGAAGTGCTGATAATCCGAGACAAAATGAACCGCCTTTTAAGAGTGCGAAATATAATAGAGAACAAAAATGTTATAATTGTAAAAAGATGGGTCATTTTGCGTCATTGTGCCCCAAACCAAAAATCGAATGCACCAAATGCAAACGACTGGGACATTTAGAAAAAGACTGTTTTAGAAAATCCATCAGAAACCAATTAGTAAAATCTGCAAGCCAAGCACACAATGAAGCATACTTTTTCGATTGTACCATAAATGACATTCCGGCACGAGCCTACGTAGATACAGGGTGTGGTGCAGTACTTATTAAAGAAGAAGTTGCTCGAGAACTGAATTTAATGCCTGCTCCAAGTTCTGCTACTATAATGGGTTATGGTGGATCGTCCGTACCCGTACTAGGTGAAGTCCAAATAAATCTAGTTCTGGATCGTGTTAAGGCTAACGTAAAAGCTTTTATCACTCCAAACGCTGTTCAAACTATTCCTATTATGGTAGGACAACCATTCTTAAATCTTCCTGATGTAATTGTGGTAATAGAAAATGGTAACGTTCGAATTTTGAACTCTGATGACGATCTAAATGAAGTTTTGAATCTGAAGCCAAGGAAGATCCCGTTGTGGGCCAAGGAGAATATAGTTGTACCACCAAGAACCTCAGTTCTAGTTGCTGTTACATCACACGACGAGTTTGGTGGCGAAGTTTATGTCCCTGGGAGTCTACGTGCGATTCCTGGTAACGAACACTACTTAAATGAGTGTGTAACTCTTGGCGAAGGTGGATTTGTTGCTGTCACCAATGTTTCACAACAGGAGCTAAGGGTAAGTTCAAAACAAATTTTAGCTAGATGTGTTCACTGTTTTGCAGACAATTCCTTAAGTTCAGGAATTCAAAATCTCAAAATTGAAACTCGTGAAAGTAAATTGTTTAACAAAAATGATTTGTGTTGTAACGAAAATCTCACAACAGCTCAAGCTGATCGTCTGCTTGAATTAATAAATGAATTTAGGTGTTGTTTTGCTATTAACACTAGCGAACTAGGTAAAACAGACATCATGAAAATGCCTATACGTCTTATTGATGATAAACCAGTAGTTTATCGACCATATCGCTTATCGTATGCAGAGCGCGAAGTAGTCAAAGAAATTGTTGATGATTTGCTTCAAAATAAAATCATTAGAGAAAGTGAATCGCCGTACTCAAGTCCAATTTTACTCGTAAAGAAGAAAAATGGAGAACAACGTATGTGCGTTGATTACAGGGCCTTAAATGCCAAAACAGTAAAAGATCGTTTTCCTTTGCCTCATGTCGACGACTTCCTGGAGAAACTGAAAGATACGCAATTTTATACAAGTCTGGATTTAGCAAGTGGGTACCATCAAATATCAATTGAGGAATCCTCCATTCCTAAAACTGCATTTATAACGCCTGATGGACACTATGAATATCTGCGAGTACCATTTGGACTTTGTAATGCACCCGCTATTTTTCAAAGAACGATAAATAAAGTTTTAGGTAATCTTCGTTATGGTAATGTAATAGCGTACATGGACGATGTCCTTTTGCCATCTAAGGATTTCGAGTCAGGTATTGCTAATTTAAGAAAAATATTTGAGTCCATGAGAGTCGCGGGTCTGACACTGAGATTATCTAAGTGCCAATTTTTTATGGAAAGAGTGGAATATTTGGGACATGAGATCAGTCGAGAAGGTGTCCAACCAGGTAAAAGAAAATCAGCAGCAATCAGACTCTATCCTGTCCCCACCGATGTGCAAAAAGTTCGACAATTCCTAGGGTTAGCTGGCTATTTCCGAAAGTATATTGAAAACTTTGCAACGATAGCTCGACCGTTAACTTCCTTAACGAAAAAGGATGTTACATTCTCGTGGGGCATTGAACAAAGTAAAGCTTTTGATGTTCTTAGAGAAAAACTATCTTCCAGACCAATTTTGGCAATTTACGACCCAAGGTTAAAAACTGAAGTCCACACAGATGCATCAAAATGGGGCATTGGAGGCATACTACTTCAAGAACATTTAGGAAAGTTGAAACCCGTGATGTATTATTCTCGCCAAACCAGTAGAGAAGAACAAAGGTACCACTCATACGAACTGGAAACAATTGCAGTCGTAGACTCTTTAAAGCATTTCCGTGTGTATCTCATCGGAATTCAGTTCAAAGTAGTAACTGATTGTAACGCAATAAGAACTACCCTTACCAAAAGAGACCTTGTTCCTCGAATAGGCCGTTGGTGGTTAACTGTTCAAGAATATACCTTTGATGTTGAGTACCGTGCAGGCCAAAAGATGGCACATGCAGATGCTCTAAGCAGGAATCCCATCTTTCAAAATTCAGTGGAATCCACCATTATTGTTAACGAAGTCAATATATCTAGTGATGACTGGGTGCTGGCAGCACAATTGACAGATGATCGATGCAAGATTTTGATGGATATACTGCGAAATGATCCGAAAAATCGAGAAGAACACAACGTTTATAAAGAATATTGTCTAGAAAACGACAGGTTATACAAAAAAATCTCAAATAAGGAAAAAAAGTGGGTAGTTCCAAAAGGAGCCAGGCGACAAGTGGTTTTGCATTTTCACGACGGAAATGGACACTTGTCTGTAGATAAAACGATTTCGGCAATTAGTAAACTGTATTGGTTTCCAAGCATGAAACGCTATGTTAAGAAGTTTATATCGTGTTGTTTACCTTGTTTGTATAATAAGGAACCTGGCGGAAGACGAGCAGGTTATCTACATCCTATCGAGAAAACGGCTGTTCCATTCGACACTTTACACGTCGATCATTTAGGACCTTTTGTCATGTCCAAGAAGAAAAACCAATATCTAGTTGTTATCATTGATGCATTTACTAAATTTGTTTTCATGGAACCAGTTAAGTCAACAAAAACACGACCCCTTTTAACAACCCTAAACAAAGTCATTGAAGACTTTGGTGTTCCAAGGAGGATAATAAGTGATCGTGGTACTTGCTACACTAGTAAAGATTTTGACGAGTATTGCAAGAGTTTGAATATAAAACACATTATGAATGCGACTGCCACTCCTCGATCAAATGGACAGGTTGAACGATACAACCGTACGATTTTGTCCTCTCTTTCTGCGTTAACGGATGACGAAGAAAGATGGGATGAAAATGTTACTAAGGTCCGCTGGGGTTTGAATTCTACGACGAATTCATCTACGGGAAAGTCTCCGTATGAACTTTTTTTTGGATACGTTCCAAGAGGAGTAGCAACCGCATTTCTTGATAATGAAATCACTTTAGAGCCACCGAAAGAAGATGACCTAAGAGAAACTCGAAGACGAGTTAAGGAAAGGTTAGATAAGAATCAAGTAGCTCAAAAATCAAGGTTTGATGCGCATCGTAAAGCTGGACGCAGCTTTAAGGTAGGGGACCAAGTCCTAGTACGGACTGAATCAAGTAAGAACGATGGGAAAAGCAAAAAGTTGCTTCCCAAATTTAGTGGTCCATACGTTATTAGAAAAGTTCTAGATCATGATCGGTTTGTAATTATAGACCCTGAGGGATCCTTGCGATCTCAGAAAAAGTACGTTGGGGTTGTTTCATTAGATAAGATTAAGGCCTATGAAGTTGCTGTTAGTTCAGAATCCGACGAGGAAAACTAAACTAATTAGCAGCGAAGAGAGCTCTCACAAAAAAAAAAAGTAAAGACAAGAAGGTAGGTGAGTAACTTTCACTACGAATTCGAACGTTCTCACTACAAAAAAAAATCGTAAAAGCAGTTGGTTCAACTACGATGTTGACTATAAGTCTTGGTTTGTATTAATAAGTTACTAACCCAATTAAGTTTCTTTAGTCTTTTTTTCTGGCCATATTACTTGTATGATATTTATTACAGTTTGCTTTAGATGAAGCCGGAGGATGCAGGAGATGCTCGTGTATATTTCTTAGTGTATATTTCTAATCAATGATACCTAAAAATTGAAATTATCCCAGCTTAAACGAAACTGTTTTTCTGTCACAGGATCATCCAACAAGACGGGTTATTCGCGAGGACGCGAATGACAGTAGCATGGCCGACTGTTAACATTTCGTACCCTGCGTCACATGAAATCGCACGGCTATGCGGGTCGTTCGAAGAAAATCAATTAGTCAACCAGGCCAGTTATCGAAGTGATGAATCAACCAAAATTCAGAGAGGGTTTTTATGATAAGATTTTGGGACAAAGGATTATTATTTTGAGTTTCGTCTTACGAATAAAACGTTTGTATTTATTTCTTAGTTTATTATTTAAAAATACCCGGTTCTCAATTGCATTTTAACATTCGTTTTTTTTTTTAATATTCAATTTTTTGTCTGTCTCCAATTGTGTCTTTTGTTCTTAATTGTCAGCAACAATAATTTAATTCATTAGTTTGTCACATTTTTGGCATGTGTCCGACTTTGGTTTACCAAAAGATATATTAAAGTTTCCTGTAAAAAAGTTTCTATAATATTCATATTTTACAATAGGCTTTATATTTTTATTTTCATGAAGTAACTGGTTCATATTTCTTTAGGTACATGTGATGCATTTTGGAAATACTGAGGAGAGGTGATAGGTAATAGTGATTTAAGTTGTCTTTTAGACTATAATGTGATTGGTATTTTGGATAACTAAGAATATGCTCACGTATCTATCATCAGTGCCTTCAGGTAGTTTATTAGGCCTGCATACATGCTTTTCTCTGCTATTTATAGGAGGAGCTGCGAGTCTCATATTTAGGTACCTCTGCAATCGCTGTTGCTTTTGTGATTCCATGAAGAGAGGGTAATGCTTTTTTGCAAATTTTCCGCATCACACCATTGCAGCGAATCTGAAATAATACCACGAAGTTAAACTAAACAAATGATTTTATATTGCAAGTAATAAAATAACTTGTAAGTAAACGTAACATTTTTTTATTTCCATCACCGGAACGTGATCTAGCTCTCTGTACTTCTATCTTGAAAATATTGCCATACAAATATGCATCCTGCAAATCTTTTGTTTTTATAACACAAAAATAATCAAATATTGTTTTACAAGTTTCTTGTCCATTTTCATCAAAACACTTTAGTTTACAGTGGCAGTTACTACCAATATGTTTTCCAGATTTATGAATACCTCCAACGTTTATATAAGGCTCACCCTTAGTTCTTCTAGCTTTTTATGTGTTTTTTTTTTCTCGATTGTCCACGTACAAGCCGCTTTTTTCCTCATTGTGGTATGTTTTCAAGAATTCTAGGTATTTGATCACTTCCATCTTCGGATGTAACTCTAACGTCTTTTAACATGATAGAGACAGTTCCAGTGCCTTGAATTTCCTCATCAGAATCATTCGAAGACGAGCTTGTTGAAAGTGGTCTTTTGAAGTTAGGGTTATGTTTGTTATTAGCCGGCACATAACCTTCGTCGCTGTCTGTACCCGTACCAACAAAAGAATATATCAGATAATAATATTTTTTGAATGAAAAACTGATATAATTTAAGAGAGCAGGAGCGCGATATCAATAACAACACGTTCATGTAGCATTTAAGTTTTGACTGACAGCATTGTGCAAAAACTAGTCCAGAACTTGACCGGTTTATGCAAAGTATTAAGGCATAGGTAACCAATTATACATTGTAATTTTCATAATTTAAATGGTAGAGAGCTGCTTTATGCACTTTCCCAAAAAATGGACTTGGCTGGTTTATGCATTGGACCTCTCAATTAACACCATTTAATCGAAATTCTTTGAATTGATACATCACAAACGAATAGACACTATTAACATAATAACTGTCACACTATCGTTGTAACATTAATCACACTTTGCCAAAATTTAACATGGCGACTGACGTCCGGTTGACCAAATATTTTAACAACGGCAGAAAATGTCTTGTTCATTTGAGGGAAAAAAATAATTTGCCTGTACAGGCAAGATCGCGCCAAAACTATACGTTCCTTGGTAACGCTTCAGATCAGTTACACATTACTCGTGCTGTGGATTGAAAATTTGTGTGCCCAATTACAAATTGTTAAATTAAAATATTTGTGGTTGTAACAGCCAACTTCAACCCCCCAATTCTCAGCCCTTGTGAACACTGGAGCATCTAGCGGACCTGGAAGACCGGCTAGCTGAGAATCTTACTAGTCAAAAGCAACCCAAAAAGACAGACCCTGCTTCTGCAAGGTTAGATAATGGTAGTACCATCCGAGTCTAGGATTCCTACTCTGTACCAATGAAATTTGGCAGCCGAACAACTTTTAAGGATATCAGACACTTCCCCAATTTAAGTACTGACTTAGTGTTTGGGATCGATATCCTAACTAAACTTGATGTCCAATTAGAGTTAGGTAGAGGTAAAATTTTTGTAGGTGACATGTTGATGCCTCCAACACCTTGTCCGATATCTTGATACCCTGTTGGGATTATAGAGCAGCCGTTAGAGCTTCCTTTAGCTCATCCGTCAATATCTAAAATTCCGAAGAAAATTGCAGTAAGTGCCTTGGTACACGCCGTCGATTTAAACCGTATCGGGGAGAAACCGCCCCCCGAACCACAGACCAATAGGTCCTGGAGATCAAAGAGAAACCGCCCTCCGCTCTCTATACAACAAAGCGAGAGATTCTGGAGATCAGGGAGAAACCGCCTCCCACCCTCCAACCCACAGGATGAGAGATCCAGGTTACAAGTTGTGACCAATACCAGCCGTCCGACCAGTCTAGTAACTCCAAAGACACCATTGGTTCTAAAGGGCCGTACGTCGAGTTGTTCAATAGCTGTGCTGGACCGGATTGAGACCATGTCTCCTGAACTCAGCGAAAGCTGTGATAAAGGAGGGAAAACACCAACAACTGCGACCAAAAACTATCTGCTCAGAGCTGTTAACCCCGTGTCCGAGAGGACTTCAACCGTTCATCAGGCTAGGCATCTGGAACGATGTCTGGACTCCGAAGTAGCAGTTTTGTGCACCGTACAGGGACCGATTGATCTATCCTAACCTGTTATCCGTTCAAACCACCCCATGCCAGTCAAGCAGACTCGAACTAATCGAGTATTTTCGTTTGTAGAACGCACCCGCTCGCCCCCTGAAAATGTATATTTTCAGTCACCCGCATTCTCTTCGTTTGACCTCTCCAGAAGGTCTCATTTCGCTCCTAACCGTATCCGAAAACGCAATTCTACCTTTGTAGAAGTACACCCAGGAACCTGCTGGAATGGTGGTATTAAGGGACACCGTCGTCAAGCCTGCAATAACCGAGGTATACTTTTCTGTTCTAGATGTGGACTACGAGGAGTACTTTCTCGAAGTTGTGATTGCAAACACTCACGCCGCCCCGTCCGGCCAGCCCGCCTCTTACTTTTACATGCCGATTAATTTGAACCTACGAGTGTAGGAAAATAAAGCCAAAATGAAATTTTGCCTTTATTTTCTTTGACCGAGAGAGAGTGATGTGAGGAAGTCACTAAATTTTGCTCCCAATTAATTTAAAAAATGTGTATTTCAATTAATTCCCGCCTGAGGACATATAGAAGATCCCCGTATTGTAACGACCCGTTTGGTCATTACAAAAAAAAATATAAAATATTTCTCTTATTCTTCAATACATTATTTTAAATTCCAATTTATTGTAATGTGGGTTGTATATACTAAGGTTTGGGTTCTATCAAAAATAATTGACCGCCTCGCGCACCTGATACACAAAGATAAATTTTGGATATCGCGGAGGCATTCACACTGACAGGTGATCAGTATACAATTGTCTTCAGAGTGCTTCGATTTAACAGAAAATTGGAAATTATTCCGCCTAAATTGTTAGGGATTAAATCTGTTTCATCGCTAATCTATAGTGGAGTCACCCTTTGGTGTTTTGGTGACGCTGTAGCTCCTAAGGGAGGATTTACTGGCACTCCATAACAATTGTTAATTGTTTCTTTGGTGAGTAACTTTTTTTTTAATCCTTTTTTTGTCGGCATCGACAACTTGCTTTTTCCGTGTTATCATTTAAAATACGATAAGTAATTCGTCGTTTTGTTACAGTGAAAACCTATTCAATAATTTATTTGGTCTACATTGGATAGCACAACCCTCAAGAGTCAAATTGAAGTATATATAATTTTTTTTTCTAATTTGGTTTCGATTAAATTTTATTAATTCAGTTTTAATAAATTAAGAATATTTAGTTTTGCGTCGCTGTAGAAATTATTATTACTTTTAGGGTTTTTGGTTTATATTATCGTTTCGTACTTTTGGTTATGAAGTACCTATTGGTGATTTTGAGTTTTGATAAAACCTTTTTTGTGTCCTGGACAACGTGGATGGTTTGTCAACGGTATCCTTTGGAGTGGGTATTTAAATTATTAATAATATAATCCAACTGTAAGTACCTACTTATTTTTTTTCTTCGCCCATCTTCGACACAATTGGGGATATCATCGAGAGAATTTGGACTACTCAGTTGTTTGTGTTCGTGTTCATTTTTCCTTTACAGGAAAAGGAAAACTATTTGCGTTATAATATACATAAGTTTAATTTTGTTTCTCTTTTTTTACTATTAATATTTTTCTCAAAAAAAAAATATAGAGCATAATATATTAACTTGGGGTTAAAGGTGTTAAACGACATTCTTATTTTCTTTTATATAAATTATTACGTTACTTACCTGATATAAATATAAGCAAAATATAATTAATATTGGTTAAATAATAATAAAAAGAGTATTTTGTATAAGAAATATTTAAGGGAAAATCTGTGAGCTTCCCTCATGCGAGGAGTATAACCCCAATTAATAGAACAAGAGTTTTATTTATTTTTTTTTCTATTTGTATAAAGGATTATTAATTAATAAGTCCAAAAGGTTGCTTTTATATTATAATAATTATTTGTTGATTTTAATACATACGCCATTGATATTGTAGATAATCAGTGATATTTTTCTCTCTTTTTAAAAAGGGAAAATTAAACGAAATTTAATTTGAAATATTCATATTTTTTTATTATTTCTTATTTTTTTTTTTAATAATCAGGAACAATTTTAAAATACTACAGGATTCTCACAACATAGGGAAGTTTTCAGACTTATCGCTCAAAGGCAGTGGCGCCTATAGGTATATTTTATTGAGATCTTTCGACATTTGTTTAACCCACACCAAACTCTCCGACTGACGAGTTGTTATATTGCATTAAGCTTTATTTATGCACACTCTTAAGATCGCCTTGTATTTTATCTTTCTGGTTAGTTCTTTAAATAATTACACATATTATTTAAATTTAAATTAGCGAAATATATTGTTCTAAATAAACGTTGCAGTATTTCTGTTTCCAGAAATTGCCGTTTTTTAACAATTGCGAGTACTCTCGTAGATTAAAATATTCCTATATTTGCCGAAATCCGAATGGGCATTTTGTAGAGTCGATTTCGTATCAATTATCTACCTTTATTCGTCAAGGTACTAGAAGGACATTTTTTTATTTTTAAATTGTAAACAGTCGGCTGTAGTAGTGGTATCCCCCCACTCAGATTTACCGAAAAGCATAAATTCAATTACATCTGGGAATAACACTCTCTTGATTGCCGACAGCCGAAAACTATTCGCCCTTCTATAGTGCCTAGTAAATACTCCGTGAGTGAACGTAATATTGAAAGAATATTGAATAACCCCGTTTATTTCTTTTAAGGTAGGAAACCGCTTATTATTTTTTTATTTACAATAAGTTTATGACACCCGTCCGACAAGTGAAATAATTTTGATTTGTGCCCGGCATTTTTGATTTCATCCCTTAGTGGGAAACCGTTGGCAATTTTTTTTATAAGAAGCACCCAGTATTTTTCATGTAAGTTTCTCTTTTCTTTTATTTATTCATTTATTTATTTAATTGTATTTGAATCGTTCCGTTTCTCGTCTACAACTAATTATTGAACGAAGCCCAACTTTTTCTGTAAAACTAAATCACACACCGTCTTGGTCGCCTTTTGGCAAATCTCAAAATAATTTTTACGTTAACCATCGCATTTTTGTTCCAAACACCGCGCTGAAAACTATCATTCTCGTTCAATATAATTACCAGAGTCTCGATCGGTCTGGTCTAAGATACAAGGACGTTCCGAAAACTTTGATTTTATTTATTTGCTTGCTTTTGATTACCGTCATATTTAAATTGTGTATTAATTTATTTTTAATACATTTTCCGTATATAGGGAGTTTCATAATTCTCGGACCGCTTGGCCTCCTGTGCTAGCGAAACGTAATTATTCCTCAATATTTAAATAGTTTTCAATTGTAATAATTTATTTTTCATAAATTTTCCGGATATTGGCATCCATCAATATTTAAATAGTTTTCAATTGTTATAATTTATTTTTCATAAATTTTCCGGATATAGGGATCCATCAATATTTAAATAGTTTTTAATTGTAATAATTTATTTTTCATAAATTTTCCGGATATGGACATCCGTCAATATTTAAATAGTTTTCAGTTCTAATAATTTATTTTTTGAAAATAGGGAGCCGTTCATATTTAATAACTGTTGTATTTTTTTGTAAATATATATTTTATTACCTATTCCTGTGTTTTCCTTATTGCTGGTTCTTAACCGTTCTCTTTCAGGGTACCGTACGGTACGAGGTGTAAAGGATATAAGTGTTTTATTTTTATTTATTCTAGTATAGTGGCTACCTAAGAGTGATCGCCTGGAATTATTTTTACCTCCAGTGAGTTCACCTTGAGTACACTCTGGTGTACCACAGGGTCGCAGAGCAAACTGCGATACCAAAACTGGCGCCTGAGCAACCCCTATTCGGGAATCACCTTCATAGCGCCACACAGACTCGCTGATTCATTGTAGGTGAACCAGGAGCCTGTCACACTAGATATACACAGGTAATTATTTCGACGAGTATAGAGGTGATGACCTACGAAAGTAACGAACAGCGTCAATTCGCAAGTTGGTTACTTGAAAATGTTGATTTCATACATACTTTGTTTAGTATAAGGTGATTAGTATAGGGTTCCCCCTCAAGCTAACGAGCAGTGTCCATTCATCAATTGGTTACCTTACTGTTTAATTTTACCATTTCGGTTTGTATAATTTACCCAAGATAATACATCCCTGTATGTTTCTAAAATATTGATTTTTAAAATTTCTATTGAAATGACTCACATTCAACCGTGTGTATTTCTAAAACATTGAATTTTATAATTTCTAATAAAATGACTTAATACAACCCTGTATATTTTTAAATATTGATTTTTATAATTTGTATTAAAATACTTAATTTCAACCATCGAAAAACAGGTGTCTAACCTAACTATCTTTCGGACCGAATTCCCTAAAGCCATGTGATTTATTGGTTACATTGACAATGATTTGAAGAAAATGCCAGGTTCTTATTCAAACGGTGGTATTGCCTTGCGTCGAGGCGCCTAGCGTCGTGGTGAAGAGAAAGGTATTTATTACGGTACTGCGTCTAGACAGATATATGGTAGAAAATACTTAAGTAGTGTTACGCGACGAAGAGTGTCGCCAAGGATATTATGAAGAAAATATTTAGAGATGGCAAGTGTCGAGAAGAAGAGTGGCAACGTCGAGATGGATATAAAGTAGGCAATACTTAGGTGGTACGGGACATGACAGCGTTCGATACCTAGAAAGGTAGGGAAGTAGGACGTCTGGAAAATGAGCGTCGAGACGTTGAGCGTCGGGATAAATAAAATGGTAGGAAAATACTAAATTGATGGTAGAAGTGATAGCATTGGGTCGTAAAAAGGTAGGGAAGTAGGAGGGCGGGACGTTGGGCGTCGAGACGTTGATACCTTCAGGGGATAGGAGGTATTGTAGGATATATGTCTTTTAGAAAGAGCGTTTTAGGAAAGGTACAGACTATATAACTGTATACAAATAATAAAGTGATTGCTTGAATGTAAAATTATAAAATGAATTAATTCTCTGGCCTTTGGTATCGGGTCTTTATACCCGTTTAAATAGCTTTTTGTAACGTCAGTGTTTCGTAGTTCCGCAGGGAATAATTTTTTTTGGGTGGAAATGGATGGTAAATTTATTATGTGCCTTGAGAACTTCTCGGAATTTTGTATTGTCGAAAATTGGTCTTAACATCCTAACTAAAAATATAAGCGAGTTAAATATTTTAATGATTATTACTTCGTGAAAATAAATATGTTCATGAAGGTTTTTGGATCGACTTCTCTTGGGAAACTTTTATCTTCTCTGTAATATTAGTGACACCTCGAAAAGAAATATTGCTTTTACTTATTATCATAGATAGGATTTAATTACCTAAAGATTTTTTGTAAAATGTAGGAATTCAATTTAATGCAACTTTTCTTTAATAAAATGTAATTAATAAATCATGAAGGTACCTTGGTGGGGTAAGTCACATGCTCAGATCTAAATTCATTATGTTGAAGAGCTAAATGGATGTCTTAATTTTGACGCGTAGGTATTGTTACTAGCGTTTCAGTGATAGTTACAATTCAGTGGTTTTGACACTATCAAAATAATCACTAATTGACCTATCCTTATACTTCCACCTCTGACAGTTAACTTTAACCTCCCACCTCACCTTACGACTGCAGCAACACTATCAAGAAGGGGTCGTAGGAAAAAACAACTTGAAACATAGTTTCGGTTTAGGCATTAGGAAATACACATAATTATTTTTGGAAGGTTTATATTACTAAGGGATTCTAACTCGGTTTTCTTAGTTCCCTTGTACGTACCCACTAGTAGAAATTTAATACGCATTTATCTGTATGAATTCCTACTCATACATTAATAAATCATCATTAACACAAAGAAATCCAAAATTCTATCCTGCTGCGCTACTGCTGTCGCCAACTATTAAGGATTTATCTTATTATAAATGGTCCCAAATCTTTCACACACCGCACACATATATACATACCTACACACACAGACACTCACGAGTTCCAGGAGTTGGTGTCATTGTCACAGAAAGGTATTAAGTCTGAATCGTGCGTTAATCTTTGGACTGTGAAAACACTGTTCAGGATAACTCACATGCCCCGGATGTCATGACGGTAGCTTTCACTTTAATAATATATGACCGAAAAGATTTTTAGGGAAGGCTTGTCTAGACCGGTCGTCGGAACTATAAATTTTAGGGGATGGTAACTAAACAGTGAGGATAATTTGGTTGTTTGCAAAAGATTAAGTATATTTTGGAGGTTTGCGCTAGTTTATGATGTTACATAATTTATATAAAATGATCGAAGTAACCCAAGTAACAATTTTAAATTTTATAAAAGCTGAAAAAATGTTTACATAACAAAATTCATAAAACAGAATATTCTTTCAACAGTAATGAACACAAAATGGGCGCAGTATTACAGACCTATTTGGTTCATTTGTAACTTGTATAAGATTTGGTAAATGCAATTACCGGACAGGTACTACAAATTTGCAAAGACTTTAAACAAATATTTTTTTAAACTTTTATAACTGTTTTATGAATGATCAATTTCGAGGTTATATTGCATTTTAAAATCGGTAACATTTTACGTTTTTTAAATATATTTGGTGAAAACAAATTAATTCTAGATTTATCATAAAAGGTAAATTAAAGGCGGTAATAGTAAAATGGCAGTATCTATCTAGGAGATAATATCTATATCGCGGTTTAAACATGACATGTATGACCCACAATAAAGTCGTTTTTGGTTGAGCAGCAAGAATTACTGTTAATTATACAGGGTTTACCAATAAAAACTCACAGGCCGGATATTTTGGTAAGTAATAGAGATATTTTAATTTTGTAAAAGCTAGTTCATAAGGCGCTAAGAGACCTTCAGTTTTAGATATAAATTAATTTTAAATAGGTCAATATGTAGATGGCGCTGCGCTTAATATATTTTTTTCGATTGGAGGATCTTTCTTATATAACGCATCTTGTAAAAAATACATTTTTAAGCAGATTTTGTTGCATAAACTAATTCGATAAATCTAGCCGTTTTTGATATACAGAGTGGGTTACTCAAAATAGTTTCATTCTGTTTTTCGGCATTAATCATTGGATTTTTAGAAAATGCAAAAAAAATTCGATTTTTATTCCCAATTGAACATATTTTTACATATGTCAACCCCCTCCCTTCTACTTCTCCAACCCCTTGACTTTAAATAAGGAACATCTCATGTACGGTACATCACTGAAAAGGTCATTTTATGGGGAAGTCAGAAATATGACTGTTTATTGCGATATTTTTAATTTTAGCGCCCTCTATCGGGATAAAACACCTGTAATGTATTATAAAGTGTGACACTTCATTTGAAAGCTAATTTAATTTCTAATTCAATGCACCACATAACATTAATACAAATATTTCCATATTGCACTTGCAACAAAATAAAGCTGGCAATAATGTTTAAAATAATTCATGACTAATTTCCAAATATCGCAATTGCAATATGAAGGATATTTATATTAATGCTATGTAGTGCATTGAATTAGTAATTAAATTTGCTTTTAAATAAAGTGTCACACTTTATATTACGTACAGTTTTTTTATCCCGATAGAGGGCGGTACAATTAAAAGTATCGCAATGAACAGTCATATTTGTAAATTCCCTATAAAATTACATTTTTAATGATATACTACACATTGTAGTGTCACACTCTAGAAACGTAGTAGTTTTTTATCCCGCTAGAGGGCGATAAAATTTATGTAACGCAATATACAGAAATATTTCTGAATTCTCCATTAAATTACCTTTGCAATGATGTGCCATACATGGTACATTATCTATTTAAAATTAAGGCGTTGGAGAAGTGCAAGGGTGGGGGTTGACACATGACAGATGTCTGTATCGTAAAAATGTTTTTAGTTTGGCATAAAAATCGACCTATTTTAGCATTTTCTTAAAATCCAATGATTAATGCTGAAAAACAGGATAAAACTGTTTTGAGTGACCCACTCTGTATATCAAAAATGGCTAAATTTATCGAATTAGTTTATAAAACAAAATCTGCTTAAAAATGCATTTTTTACAAGATGATTTATATAAGAAAGATCCTCCCATCGAAAAAAATATATTGGGCGCAGCGCCATCTACATATTGACCTATTTAAAATTAATTTTCATATTTCTAATATTTTTTCAGTGTGAAACAAAAATTAAATTTATGCAATTGAAGACTTTGGTGCAAAAACCGGACAGGTCCATATTTTTGGAATTGTGGGAAATCAACGAAAACCATTCATTTTATTAGAATTCCGAAAAATATCGAAAATTTACTAATTTTTCTATAGAAATTAGGGTTACAGATTTACTGTTTACACACAAGTATCAGAACTAAGAAGAAGCAATTTAAAAAAATATTTTAAAAACTTGTCCCGTTTTTGCACCAAAATAATTAATTTTGGAATTTGGAACAGTACATAAAATGGTTACTTTAATGAGTTATCAGAATCTAAGACTCTATCCTCGTCATTTTGATCATCATCTTGTTCCTCTGGAATATTTGGTTCTCCAAATAGTTTGCTGTAATACCACTGACCTGCTGTGGGTACATATTTCTGAAAAAGCGTTTTCACGTCTTTGATTTTCTTTTCATTGATCGGCAGTGGATATGTTTGCTGCATTGGGGTAGTGGGTAAAGACGTAACAGCATCATAATTAATGCCATAAAATTTTGTGAAACTTGCAAACAGTGCATTTCGCGAAGTTAAAACCTTTTTCATATTTGAAGAAACGATAGGTCGAAATAAAAAACTTTGATTTATTTTACTTCGAAAAAGATGTCTTAAATATGTTGAGTAAAACCCATAACCATATTCTGCTTAATATTGACCATTCGGAAGTTTTTCGTACCAGATTTATCCATTCTTCGGGTCCATAAACTCGGTCTTTTTTCCTCTTTTCTTTCTCAGTCAAGTCAAATGAACGGTCGCAAGATAAAAAACTAGTCTGGGCTCAGAATATTGGTGAATAACTCTTTTGATAACTCTTGTTGACCATATTAAGCAGAAACTTAACCATAGAGCGATTTTTATTTTGGGCAAAAGCGTTGTCTAAAAAGAGGTACAGAGTGGTCACAGAAGCTAAAAGAAATGTCTGAAGGTAATGTAAAAAAACTAATCACTTCGTTACTACCCTTTTTACATGTAGCCTTATCATACATATTTAATGTAGATATGCCTGTTTTCCCTGAAGAAATACAGAAGTTGTATTGCCATATTTGACCTTTATAAAATACGTCTCCTGCAGGAACGTGGAGAAGAGGCAGGTTTTGCTAAAAATCGAAGCACTAAACTTCTATTGACATGTCAGTTCTTGCAAGTAAAGTTTTCTCTTTCAATGAGCTGTAAAATGCTTCAGATTTTCTTATATGAAGTTGTTTCTCTGTCTGAAGAACTATTTTTGCTTCACGATCTTGTTAGGCATGTATAGCATTTTCTAGTCTGTCGAAATTTTGGAGGGTGTCTGATCGGGGGGAACCGAAGCCTATATTAAAGTATTGGCAAAAGAGGTGATAGTAATAGTCGTACATAACTTTTGGATAGCATTTTTCTCCTCTACTCACTTTTTCAAAAACTTCAGGCTGATATTTTCCCAGGTATAAGTTGTCCATCCTGGTTAGTTTAGAAGATAGGGAGGTTCTTCCTTAATTTTATTCACTACTATAGTAAGATGAGCAACGGGGAAAACTCATTATGTGCTTATCAATAGAAGTGATTATATTTCTGGATATCTTATTTGGACGACATGCATGCTTTCCTCTAATATCTGGTGGTGCTAAAATGTTCTGTTTCAGATTTGCGGCTATGCCATTTACTCGATGTTTTGTTATACCGCGAATAGTGCAAAAAGCCTTTCTGCACACAATGGTTTCAACGCTACTAACTTCAACCTACAAAATTCAAAATATATTTTTATTATTGTTTATAAATTAAAATGCACTACAGGATCACCTTGTTAAAATAAGAAATATTCTTTTCTTTGCCAATCCCAGTTTTTATTCATTTTCTTGTTATATTTTGAACTGTAAACAGGCTCGCAAGATTGATATCCTGTTTTTCCTTGTCTTCAAACTGATTAAAGCACTTGGGTTCTTTCTTCTATTTTAATGCTCGAGAAACAATTTTGTCTACATTCGCAATCATTACTCACTTTTATCTTTCATAGTAGTATATTCCTCGCCTGCAGCAATTTTTGATTTTCTAATAATTCTTTCCCATGTATCTGTACGTCTCGTTCTTTTCTTCCCCATTTTTCTTTACTTGAAACGGTTGCATCCTGTTTTTTTGACATTTTTTTTTTTCAAGCTTTTAATATTTAAGAATCGCCGTAACCCACTTGTCCCGGGACGACTTTCTTCCGTTGGCAAGTATTCACTTCCCGACGATTCAAACGGCTCTTCGCCTGCATAAGACGAAAACATTGCTGCACTCCAAGATATCGCAAAATACACAGGTACTCAACAAAGAACAGCAGTATACTATTCCTTCAGAAAATAAAATGTCGTATCTGACCATACACTTACATACAAATAGTATGCGAAGTAGTTGAACCAACATAAAATAAAAAATAATATTGTGCAGGTACTACCAAATGGAGTTGCTTTAATTTTTTTTTATAAATATTTTTTAAGGGCTAATACTATTCTTAAGTAAAATTATTGATTTATAATAGATCTATATAGTGTTCTGATTTGAAGAAGTGTATTTTGACACTACATTACAGTTATTTTATAGTTTTTATCAAAAGCAAATTTCTTTTGACGTGGAATTATCTCGCACTAATATTTATATAACTATTTTTTACAGTACTAGTATGCGCTTAAGAAACAGTTGATCCAAAGCAACGATTAGTCGCGTCAAAGTAGGACTAAAAACGCAGAAACTTCGAACTTTGGTCGGAAAGGTCCGATTGGGCTATTTTTTTCTGCAAAATGTTCATTGAGACACAAGATTCAAATTGATTGCCGCTCGGCCTCCCTCCCGCCCCAAATTCACCCCAATTGGGGGGAACTCTCGGCTTTTTTCATCAAGCCACATACTTTCTAAAACTGCAATCCCAAGCGGGGCAAATGTTCCACTCGGGGAGTTTAAAGTGCCCTGAATCCATTATTAGGATTAGGTCGCCTTTGCGACCTTCCCAGGGGTGTGTGACAGGGAGTCTGGGGGTCCAAAATATGAGATGTCCGTGGAAATGTGTTTGGGCTGTTAAGTTGCGTCAGGGGGGTTTAGAAGGGTGGAAATCTCAATTTCATTGAGAATTAAGCCTTTTCAAGCCATCAGAGCCGTATACACAGGGGCCCATGGGGTCTCAAATTTCATGATTACGCGGGATTGAATTTCAGGACACAGAATTGGTAAGCGATAGTGTTTTAAAACTACAAACTCTATATTGGGTAGCCTGTCATCCTGTGACCCAACCAGGGGTGTCCGAAAGGGGTGCCGGGGCCCAAAATATGAGATTTGATTTGATTTGATATCAACATGTAAAATTGATATAATTCCGCCAGCGAGTATACTCCTTGGCCTTTTTGAGTCTCTGACGAACCCAGGTATGAGCGATAGGGGTTCCAAGGGGCCCCAAATTTAAATTCTCGTAAAATTCCATTTTCTCATACTAAGTTGGTATGATGAGGGTTTGTAAGAGTATAATTTTATGTTGCCCTGGCTTGCAAGCAGGCGGCTCCAGAGCTCCACGAACGAGGGTGCTAAGGGGGTGAAACTATTAAGTTTTCCCTGGGACTCGATTTGATTCGATTTCATTATAGAAAATTCATATAATTGCGCTGACCAGGCAGCTAACTAATGGTTTATTCGAGTGGCATTTAATCTCAGCCAATACAACGACATGCCCAGATCAACAAGGATATTATCTCGATGTTTAGGGTTGGGGCACTTGACCATCACATCACACGAAATCAATTTTATGTAATGAAATCAAATCGAATCGTCCCAGGTGAACATGATATTTTCGGCCCCTCAGGACGCTTGTTCATGCAGCTCTGGGGCTACATGTTTGCAACATAAAATTACACCCTTAAAAACCCTCATTATGCCGTCATCAACTTTATATGAGAAAATTGGATTTTAACGAGAATTTGGACCCCTCCCTATCAGCCATATCTAGGTTCGTCAGAGACTCAAAAAGACCAAGAAGTATACTCGGTGGAGAAATTATATCAATTTTACATTATGATATCAAATAAAATCAAATCTCATATTTTGGGCCCAGCACCCTGTTCGGAAACCCCTGGTTGGGTCACAGAATGACAGGCTGTTCAAATTTATATTTGTTTGTTTTATAACACTAGCGCGTACCAATTCTGTGTCCTGAAATTCAATCCCGCGTGATCATGATATTTGAGACCCCATGGGCCCCTTTTTATATGACCCTGAGGGCTTGAAAAGGCTTAATTCTTGAGATCATTGAGTTCTCCGCCCTTCTAAACCCCACTAGCGCAATTTGGGAGCCCAAATACATTTCCACGGACATCTAGTATATTTGACCCCCAGTGGTCCTGTCACCCACCCCTGGGAAGGTCGCAAGGGCGACCTGACCCAAATAATGGATTCAGGGTACTTTAAAACCCCCGAGTGGAACATTTACGTCGCTTGGGACTGCAGTTTTATGAAGTGTGCGCCTTTTGTTGAAAAAAGCCGAGAATTACCCCCAATTGGGGTGAATTTGGGGGGAGGGAGGCCGAGCGGCATCTAGATTTTAGTGAACTTTGAATCTCATGTCTCAATGAACATTTTGCAAAAAAAAATTAGCCCGATTGGACCTTTCCGACCAAAGTTCGAAGTGAAAACCTACTTTGACGCGACAAAATATAAAATCACTTTAAAGCAATTTAATTTTATTAGCTGAAATGTTGTATAGAATAGTTGTATAAATGTTTTGTAACAATTTAATAGTTATCGTGAAAACTATTTTAAAATTTTGCTGAAAGAATATTGTAAAAATTAATTTATATGACAATTTAGTTTCAGAGAACAAAATAGTGGTGAAATTATTATTTCAGAAACAGCCTTAAAACATAATATTTTTGCAAACTAAAAATTATAAAGCTACTTTGTTATTTGGGAATTCAATGTCCGTAAGTATTCCAATAATAAAAGTAAAATTGACTTTTTTTAATAATAAGAGAAAACAATGTGAGACTATTAAATAAAAACCTAGCATCTTTGCTAGGTTTATCTTTAATGGTTTTTTATTTAGGTATGCATTGTAATTAGTTGTAGTCATTATATTCTGATATTTGAAAGAGGTATACTTTAAAAATACTTTTGAGATATATAATAAAAAGGACCACTTACCTTAACAATATCTTATTCAGGTTGTTCAATAATACCAATAAAAAATCTGATGTGTCCAACACATGACTTTCCTATCTAGTTAATACGGGCTTTTTTCGGTTATTTTGTGCAACCTATTGTAGCACCTCTGTAAATATTTAGAGGTTAACTTAATATATACATTTTCCACATACATCTAACTCAAAAATTCTAAAAAATTTAAATTTTATAATTTTCCTCCAATTTTTCCATTATGGTCCATTTTAGAGAAATCATTTAAAAAATCAGAATTATAGAGATCGATATGGCAAACATCTTTTAATTCAACAATTTTCTTAAAAATCATAATTTTTTACATTTTGTAAAATTTCTCGAATAAGGATCATTTTAGAAAAATTTTACATGGAACAAAAATTATAGAAAATAATATTAGAAGTAACTTTTATTTAAAAAAATTTCTTGTCCAAACGTAAATAACAGATATATTCCATAAAATATAAAAACGGCCTTCCATAAAGTACCCCCAGGTATTCCGCCTTCGTCCAAAATCCAATCATTTCACCTCGGGCCGAAATAAAACTTAAGTTTAAAATTTAATGTTTTTTCCTCTATCCGTTTTTGAGTTTCTTCAAAATTCGAAATTTACACATTTTCTCAAATATCTCGAATACGGTCCATTTTAGAGAAATTATGTATAAAATAAAAATTATAGAGAATTATATTACAAACAACTTTTATTTAAACAATTTTTTATAAAAAATTATTTTTTTTACATTTTGTCAAATTTCTCGAATACGGACCATTTTAGGAAAATTTTGTATAGAATAAAAATTATAGATAATAATATTGTTAGTAACTTTTAATTAAATAGTTTTCTTCTCCAAACGTAAATAATGGATATATTTCATAAAATATAAAAATGACCACCAATAAAGTACCCCCAAAATGTTCCGACTCTGCCTAAAATCTAATCAGTTTACCGCAGGCCGGAATAAAGCTTAAGTTTAAAATTTGGTGTTTTTCTTTGTATCGGTTCATGAGTTATGGTGGATAAATACACACACACACACACAGATAGACATCATCGCGAAAATAGTCGAAACGGATTCAGGATACCCCAAAACGTAAAAATCCGTCGAAAACTGGAGGTGGAAAAAAATCATGATTCCTATACTTTCCTTATCTGTATACAGATAGGAACGTAAAAATGGCAAAGCACTGAATTTCAAATTAAATGTACTATTATTGTTGCAAAATAACTTTTTCACTATTTTTAGATCTTCCTCATACGTCGTTTAGTTTTTTCAGCCACAGCTGCCATTGAAAAACGTTTCGAGTAAATCTGTCAATGTATAAACTCCCAGTAAAAACTCCCAGGCAGGATAGTTTGGTAAGTAATAAAGATATTTTAATTCTGTAAAAACCAGATCATATAGCAAAGAGAGCTTCAGTTTTAGATACAAATTAATGTTATATAGGTCAATATGTAGATGGCGCTGCGCTCAATATTTCTTTTTCGATGGGAGGAACTTTCTTATGCAGCCCATCTTGTAAAAAATTCATTTTTAAGCAGATTTTGATTCATAAAATATTCGATAAATCTAGCCATTTTTGATATACAGAGTGGGTCACTCAAAACAGTTTCATCCTGTTTTTCGGCATTAGTCATTGGATTTTTGGACAACGCTAAAACAGGTCGATTTTTATTTAAAATTAAACACATTTTTACAGTATAGACATCTTCATGTGTCAACCCCCTCCCTTCCCTTTCTCCAACCCCTTAATTTTAAATAAGGAATGTACCATGTACGGCACATCACTAAAAAGATTATTTTATGGAAATATGACTGATTATTGTGATACTTTTAATTTTAGCGCCCTCTATCGGAATAAAAAAACGTGTAACGTGTTATAAAGTGTGACACTTCATTTGAAAGCTAATTTAATTAATAATTCAATGCACCACATAATATTAATATAAATATTTCCATATTGCACTTGCAACAAAATAAAGTTAGCAATAATGTTTAAAATAATTCTTGACTAATTTTAAAATTATTGCAAGTGCAATATATAGGATATTTATATAAATATTATGTGGCGTATTGAATTAGTAATTAAATTTGCTTTCAAATAAGGTGTCACTTTATAATACGTACAGTTTTTTATCACAACAGAGGGCGGTACAATTAAAAGTATCGCAATGAACAGTCATGTTTTTAAATTCCCCATGAAATTACCTTTTTAATGATGTACTACTGCAGTGTCACACTCTTTAATACGTAGTAGTTTTTTATCCCACTAGAGGGCGATAAAATTTAAGGAACGCAATGTACAGAAATATTTCTAAATCCCCCATTAATTTATCTTTTCAATGATGTGCCATACAAGGTACAGTACCTATTTAAAATTAAGGTATTGGAGAAGTGTTAGGGAGGGGGTTGACACATGACAGATGTCTGTATTGTAAGAATCGTTTTAATTTGAAATAAAAATCGAACCATTTTGGCATTTTCTCAAATTCCAATGATTAATGCTAAAAAACAGGATGAAACTGTTTTGAGTGACCCACTCTGTATATCAAAAATGGATAGATTTATCGAATTAGTTCCTAGAAGAAAATCTACCTAAAAATTTATTTTTTACAAGATGCGCTACATAAAAAAGATCCTCCCATCGAAAAAAATTATTGAGCGCAGCGCCATCTACATATTAAACTATTTAAAACCAATTTATATCTAAAACTGAAGCTCTCTTGGTGCTCTGTGAACTGGCTTTTACAAAATTAAAATGTCTCTATTACTTACCAAAATATCCGGCCTGGGAGTTTTTATTGGTACACCCTGTATACCATAAAATAACCAGTTTCTACAATTAGGTATTATTTCTTGGAATGAAAAAAAGGCCAATTGGAACATTCTCCAAAATCACTTAATACATATTCCTCAAGACCACCTTATGATAATCCGAACCCACGCTAATCCGAATTACGCTAATCCGAACGCAAATCGTGATGCGAAATAGTCCGAACGCCACCTCTGTAATCCAAACGCTGACAGGAAAAGACCTGCAGCGCGGCCCTCGTCGCCCATATGTAGTTTGTAATGCATTTAAATGTACAAAAATCAATATACATACATAGATCTTAAGGTCTAAAAATGTGTAAGAGGTGTTTTATTGTATATTCGTTAATCCGAACAATTCGATAATCCGAACAAGGTCTAAAAATTAGGTGTTCGGATTAAAGAGGTTGCACTGTAAATTCTCCCAATTTATCGATATTGTTACCGCACTAGCAAATGCGTCCATTCAAAGAAGCAAACCTTTCACCATTTTAAGGTCTCTCCTTATTTGGTGGGCACAGAATGTACTTATTAAAAACAATTGGTCGACTATAAACAAATACAAACAAATTTCCAACTTTATTTTTTCAAAAATTTATAAGCTAAAATTAAATTAATCTTTTAACGAAAAGCTTAACACAGAAACAATAAAAATACTCCAATATCTACAATTTGGAAATTTGTTGAAACATATCTAACAAAAATACCAGAGACAACAAATCCATTTTGGCATCAGACTTAATAGAACACTTATTTGACCGTATTGCTCCTCCATCCGCAAAGACTAATCTTATTTCATTTGTTAGAAATAATCAGGAAATGAGAAAGGAAAATAATTTCATTTATTTAAGGTAGGAACTTGAATATTGGAATTGTAGCTGCCCATCATAAATAAATAATGACGTATATCAGGGTTTTTGGATTTTTACATTTTAAGAGGTAGAAACGGGAGGTGAAAGTTTGTAGAGGGTATCGATTTTTTTTAAAGGTAGGAACTTGGAAATTGAACCTATAGCTAAACATCATAAATAAATAAATGATGTATTTCACAGTTTTTGGATTTTCACATTTTAAGGGGGAAACGGGTGTTGAAAGTTTATATGGTAGTATCGGTTTTTTAAAGGAAACTTGAACATTTAAATTGTTACTACCCCTCATTAATAAATAATGACGTAGTTTAAGATTTTTGTGCTTTCACACCTTTTATTTTATAGTGAGGAAACGGCAACGGGAGGGGAAAAAAGTTTATAGGTATAGCAGTATCGATTTTTTTAACGGTAGGAAAATCAAATTTGGAATTGTGGCTACCCAGCATAAATAAATAACATGTTTCAGGGTTTTGGTTTTTCACATTTTAAGGGGGAGGGGGAAAGTGGTAAAATAAAAATAAATCAAAAAAATATAAATAAATAAAAAATAAACAAAATGCAAATAAATGCAAATAAATGCAAATAAATGCAAATAAATGCAAATAAATGCAAATAAATGCAAATAAATGCAAATAAATGCAAATAAATGCAAATAAATGCAAATAAATGCAAATAAATGCAAATAAATGCAATTAAATGCAAATAAATGCAAATAAATGCAAATAAATGCAAATAAATGCAAATAAATGCAAATAAATGCAAATAAATGCAAAAAATGCAAATAAATGCAAATAAATGCAAATAAATGCAAATAAATGCAAATAAATGCAAATAAATGCAAATAAATGCAAATAAATGCAAATAAATGCAAAAAATGCAAATAAATGCAAATAAATGCAAATAAATGCAAATAAATGCAAATAAATGCAAATAAATGCAAATAAATGCCAATAAATACCAATAAATACCAATAAATACCAATAAATACCAATAAATACCAATAAATACCAATAAATACCAATAAATATCAATAAATACCAATAAATACCAATAAATACCAATAAATACCAATAAATACCAATAAATACCAATAAATACCAATAAATACCAATAAATACCAATAAATACCAATAAATACCAATAAATACCAATAAATACCAATAAATACCAATAAATACCAATAAATACCAATAAATACCAATAAATACCAATAAATACCAATAAATACCAATAAATACCAATAAATACCAATAAATACCAATAAATACCAATAAATACCAATAAATACCAATAAATACCAATAAATACCAATAAATACCAATAAATACCAATAAATACCAATAAATACCAATAAATACCAATAAATACCAATATATACCAATATCAATCAATATCAACAAATATAAATTAAAAAAAATAAACAACCGGTATTATATTTTATAATGTACCATTATGGGCAATTTCTCTTTCATTTTAAAATTTCTATAAGTTATTTAATTTTTGCACTCTATCTCTGAAACGGTATGTACTAAATCAATTTCAAATTGCTTATTTAATTTCTGACCTATAAAAACAACAACATTTCAAAACGTTTATTTATTCTATATTCCCACACCAAATTCCTTTGAGACACAAAAAAATAGTATTATTTGTTTGTCTCGGTCTCTGTGTGTGCCCTTCTAATAAAGTTGTGATTCAAAATTGATTTAGGGATTGTCTGTCTGGATGTGCCTTTTTGATATATGTAGTTGTTGATGTGAAAGTAGAAAATTGCCGTCATTTATTGCGTGATTATTTTCGTATCTCTTGTTTTTTAGTTAGTTTTCGGGTTTTTATTTGATCTAAAATGTCAACGGTTTGTTATGTTTGTTAAATTAAACAGTAACCTAAAATCGCGTATCATTATTTATAAGTTTCGTACAGATAAGAACATTTTTCTGGAATGTACATGGTGGACAAATTTCGATGTTTTAAAAGAGAATCTCGTTAACTAGAAATGGTATGGAAAAATGGACCTACCATCCTCGATCTCTTTTATTGAAAAAAACTTAAAAAAATCGCTATTGTCTTTTGTTTTCGACTTATAAACAAAAGTTAATTTTTTTTCAAATTTTCATTATATGACATTATCTCGCTTATTTATGAAAGTGAAAGAAAATAATTTATACCTTCATCAGGCAATTTTTTTTAAATTTCTTCAAATTCGAGTTATAGCATAAAGTTGTAATTTTTATATGGAACGGGTAATTGGCTGTAGCATACAAAAAGACAAAAATTTTCTCATTCTAACGATATGTATAACGTGGGGTCAGTCTATTTACTTTCATTTATATTTAGCAAAATTTCATTGTTTTTAAAATAATCTATAATGTGCTCTGTTGTTTTCTAGTAGGCTTGTGTCATTTAGAATATTTTTGATAGGACAAATTTTTAAATTATAAAGTCACCAAACTTGAAGAATCCTTAGAAAATCAAAATCAAGTAATTAAACTCATGTTGTCTCGTGAAAAAATATGAACAACGTGCTAATGTATGGTGTTAATGAGATTATAAAAGAGAACTGTTCAAACAGTGGTTTAAATACTTGCTCGTCTAATATAGAATGTGCTTATAGGATTGGAAAAGTTGTTATCGGTAAAACAAGACCTATATTGGTAAAATAACGCATTTGCAAGAAATACGGTATACTCCAATAAGAATTTGTTGAAATCTACAAAAATTAATATAAGAGAAGATCTTACTTCTGAGCAATCAAGACTATTAAAGATGGCGATAACAAAAATTAGTAAAAATGGGAAAACCTGGACCAATTCTGGTACAAATTTCATCAAGCTGGAAGGGGCTGAAAATGTATATAAAATTCTTTCAAGTGAAGAACTTTTGAAATTGTGAACTATGTCTTTAGTTCTCATTTAGCAAAATGTTTTTCTTATTCGGTGTCCTTTATTCTTTAGGTTGTTTAGTTTAGAAAATTTTTCTAAATTATACTATTTTTTGGTATTAAATAGGTTTATCAGCACCTAATGTGTGCAGTTGAGTCGTACCCAGTTTCACTTCTGGTAAGCGATTTTGTTTTTTTTTTTTATTGTTCTTTAGGTTAATCTTATCAGTAGTCAAGTTTTGTTATACCTATTTAACTTTATTCGTATTTGATTGTAATTTGTATTGATATTTTTGAATTGAATTAAACGAATAATATTTTGTATATAGGTTGTTTCAATGCAAGATCGTTGTTGCCATCTATGCATGATGTGAAATTGATTGGTTAGGAACACTCTTTTGATATTTTTATTATATGTGAAACCTGGCTTAAGAAAATATATTCAAATTATTTAGTTAGATTAGAAGGATATACTTTATACAGGTTAGATCGAGGATCTGCCGGGGGAGGCTTGTGTATTTACGTCAAAAGTAACATAAATAGTACTAAATTAAACTGTAGCGGCAAATTTCATGAGCAACTTTGGGTGAAGCTTAGAAATAAAAATATAACTATTGCTTTAGGTGATGTATACAAGCCCGTTACGGTGAATTCTAACTCATTCATTGATGAAATGGAGGACCTATTTAGTACGCTATGTCCAAGTTTTGATAAAGTAATTTGTGGAGATGACTTTAATATAGATTTTTTTAAATTTTGAAAATACTACAGTAGATAAATTGTTAACTATTCTTCAATGTTTTGGGCTCTATCAAGTTCTTGATATCCCAACACGAATTACAGATACAACTTTTAAATGGTATTGTGACATCTAAAGATTGGCTAGTGGAGAAGGGTGTCATCCCAGTAACAGGTGTTATTGCTGATCATGATATTGCTTATTACAACTTAAAAGTTTATTTGGAGAAAGAGGGACCGAAAACAGTAACTTATAGGAATTTTAAGTTTTTTAATGAAAACGACTTTTTGCGAGACTTGTATGATATGCATTTTTTTAGAATATATAAATTGATGAAAAAATTAATTTTTTGGTAAACTGTTTGAATAATTTGTTTGATAGACATATGCCACTAGTGACAGCATGGATAACTAAGCTGCGGGCTTCCTGGCTTACCGGTGTTATAAGGGAAATGATGGATATTAGAGATAAAGCCTTTAAAAGGTATAAAAACACTAAAAATTCTTAACAATTTTGGAAATCAAAAAAAACATATACAGTCTTGCCTGTTAAAGAATACTCCATTCCTGATCGTCTTAATAACTCTGTTGACATTAATAACTATCTTGTAAATTCTGTTGCTAGATCTCAACCCCCTGAAGATTTAATTTAATTTTATAATAATAATAGTAAAATAGATTCTAAATTCAATTTTACTGAAATAAACGATTTATTTGTTTCGCGAGCTATTGCAGAGATAAAGACTAATGCTACGGGGAGTGATAGAATAAGTATAAGACTAACTCGATATTGCTCTCCACACATTGTTCAATATATTACGCATATTATTAATTTTTGCCTAACTAATAATATTATTCCGTTTTCATGGAGGAGAGCGGTGGTGAAGGTGTTGTCAAAAAAATCAGATCCTCGAGAATATAAAGATCTTCGACCTATTATCATGTTGCCAACATTATCTAGAATCTTAGAGAAAGCTACAAAAGTGCAACTTAGGGAACATATTGATGCCTACTTTTTGTTACCTGTAACTCAATCAGGTTTTCGTAAAGGCTATAGCTGTACAACTGCTTTACTCCATGTGGTGGATGAAATTATTAAATCTCTGGATAAGGGTCATTGCACACTTTTGGTTCTACTAGATTTTAGTAGGGCAGTTGACACTCTTAACTATAAATTAATATCATCTATTCTAAGTTATTTAGGTTTTTCCCAGAATGCAGTGTCTCTTTTAAATTCGTACCTATAACAAATCGACAACAGCTAGTTACGATCAATCGACAGTCTTCTCCTTACTTAGATCTCCAATGTGGTGTATCTCAGGGTTCTATTTTGGGTCCCTTACTCTTTGCTCTGTATACATCCAATATTTTAAAATGCCTTCAAAGCTGTAATGCTCAATTGTATGCGGATGACACTCAACTTTACTACATTTTTGATCCCAATAAAGTAGATGATGCATGTGCTTGTATAAATAGAGACCTTAAGTTATTTGTAAAATCAGCTTCTGACCATTGTTTGAAACTAAATTGTAGCAAATCTAATGTTATTGTCTTTGGTACTAGATATAAATGCGATTCTGTGTTAGAGAATGTAAACATATTAGTTAAAAACGAGCGTCTTGAATTAGTAAATCACGTTAAATAGCCCAATCGGATTAGGTGAAGAACAGGCTTGAGATTCTGAAAAATTCGAAGCAGCAATTTTCCTTCGGAATTCGTTGGAGGGGGTCTGTGGTAGTCTAAATTTAAAAAGTTGGGATTCCAAAGTTGTCGTTACCTCCGCCAGCTTGATTTAAAGGGTTATTTTTTGTATCTTGAATAACTCATTTATTTTCAATTTTACACGGAAAATAGTTTTTACAAAAGTTATTTAAAATTAAATTTCCTACAATTCTGCTTTTTTTTTGTACGATCGATTTTTTTCGATTTATACCCGAAAAGAGGGGGTGAATTTTTGGTTATAAAATAACTCGTTTATTTTCAATTTTACGTGAAAAATTGTTATAAACAAAGTTGTTTAAAATTAAATTTCCTACAATTCTGTTTTTTTTTTGTACGCTCGATTTTTTTGTATTTATCCCTGAGAAGAGTGGGGGTAAACTCTTATCATTGTATTATCACGTTTCTTTTTTAATTCCAGGTATACAGTTTTGATAGACTTTTAAAAGTGTACTGAAAAGAAAATAAATTTCATTTTTTTAATTGTAAAAATTATACTGTTCGATAAACTGATTATTTACACCCCTCTTTTCCTTTACCGTGAACGTGCGACCCAACAATATAAACTTTAGAAAAAATCGGAATCATAATTGTACCAAATAACATTTTTGAAAATCAGCAAAAAAAAACAAACAGAAAAAATAATCGATCGTACAAAAAAAAACAGAATTGTAGGAAATTTAATTTTAAACAACCTTGTTTATAACAATTTTTCTCGTAAAATTGAAAATAAACGAGTTATTCTATAACCAAAAATTCACCCCCTCTTTTCGGGTATAAATCGAAAAAAATCGATCGTACAAAAAAAAAGCAGAATTGTAGGAAATTTAATTTTAAATAACTTTTGTAAAAACTATTATCCGTGTAAAATTGAAAATAAATGAGTTATTCAAGATACAAAAAATAACCCATTAAATCAAGATGGCGGAGGTAACGACAACTTTGGAATCCCAACTTTTTGAATTTAGACTACCAGGGACCCCCTCCAACGAATTCCGAAGGAAAATTGCTGCTTAGAATTTTTCAGAATCTAAAATACTAATCCGATTGGGCTAAAAAGTCTTGGTGTAGTTTTAGATGCTGATTTGCGTTTTAATAAACATATAAATACCTTAATTGGGCGTGCATACATAACAATCAAATTGATATATGGAAATAGGCAGTTCTAAATCTTCTGATACCAAAAATCTTTTATGTGAAAGTCCAATTCTCTCGATCTTTAATTATGCAGATGTCCTGTATAGGCCATGCTTAACCAGCCAATATTAACAAAAAATTCAAAAGGTACAAAACTCTTGCCTTTGCTTAATTTTCGGTATTCGAAGAAGACTGCCTATTTCTCACAAATTAAAGAAAATAGGATGGCTTAACATGTACAATATAAGAACACTTCATGCTGCAAGTACATTTCATAAAAATATTGTTAGTAAAACTCCATTATATTTGTACAAGAAAATTACTTATCGAACTGACGTGCACATTTTAAATATAAGACATAAAGGTATACTGTCTCCACCACCATTTATGTTAAAGCTGGTTAGACGATGTTTCTCTTATCATGTATGTGCAATTTATAATAATGTTCCAAATTCACTAGCTGATATGACTCCTCACATTATATCGACACGATGAAAGAAAAAGATGAGGTTCTGTTATTTTAAAAATTTTAAACTGTTTGTAATCGTCCCCTCGTGTTTTTTTTTTTTTAATTTAACTTTTGACTACACCCAAAGATAGAAAAAAAATTTCCGAAACATATAAACGATTGAAAATAAAAACAAAGTCCGATTAAACCAAGAAAATTTTTATTTATAAAAAAATATATATACAAAGTAGTTCTTAACTTATGAGTCGAGAAAAAATCCACAGTTAACGTGTGTTTCTTTTCCTATGAAACATTCTATTTAACTTCATTTTTTTAATGAAAACCAATCTCCCCAAAATTTTCGTTTAAGCCGAATAAAAATAGTTGCCAATAAATTTTCCCTTTATTATTAATTTGATGTTTTGCACAAAGAGTTTCAGGAGCATAAGTCATGTACTGATACACATAACGTGCTTTATAACCGCATTCTAAAATTACCACGTTATCTCTTTAACTACATTATCGCCTAGTGATCGTATATATCAAAGCTCCCACTAATATTACCGTTTAATTTATGCCAATTATCCCGCTCAATTTGAGAAACTTTCAAGCCACAAGTGTTTTTACTGAATGATTAACATTTTATCCGTTAAGCTCGAATGAATCCAATCTAATAATTCTCGCTAATTGCTTCGGTTTTTTCTTAAGTGATTGATTTTCCATCAGGAGGGTCGTATTTCCTTGTAACTGGGGCGCTTTGAAGGGCAGTTTGCATGCAGAGTAAAATCATGGCGCAATTTGAAATACAATATGGGCGGAAATGATACATCTGAAGGATCGTGTATGTGTATCAGCGGCTTACAGGAAGTACAATTGACGAGAAATCGACGGTTTGATATCTCCTAGGCTTTTCTGCTGCTTAAATTTTGTCATGTTGTTTGAATAAATACAGGATGATTCATTGGGAAAGGGAAATATTTTAACCATATATAGAGGTCACCCAGGGGATCACAAAAAATTCATAATATAGTATGGGTCTTGCGACCTTTATAACCGAGTTACAGGCAGGTTCGCGCTTAGCACTTTTGGCGCCCTTGTGCAAATTTAAAATAACGATAATACAGACTGGGATTAGGTATGCGAATTCT
This sequence comes from Psylliodes chrysocephalus, assembly GCA_927349885.1. Classification (NCBI taxonomy): domain Eukaryota; kingdom Metazoa; phylum Arthropoda; class Insecta; order Coleoptera; family Chrysomelidae; genus Psylliodes; species Psylliodes chrysocephalus. The sequence goes on from OV651813.1 coordinate 95,711,264, forward strand.
TCTCAGTTAAAATCTTAAAATTCTTGCAAGGTTATGAGTTTCTGCTTTTAAAATAACTAACAACTGACTGACAACAAATAATAAACGAAGTTGCATGATATTTTATGAACCCTGACATCGTACATTTGAAAATATTTGAAATAAATCAGAGAAAATGACAAATGAGGACAAAAAATGTATTTTGTTGTTGGATGAGGTGATAATTAAGAAAACCATCGAATATAATAAAAAATTAGATGTCATTGAAGGGTTTGAAGACTTCGAGAACAACAAAAGAAAGCCAATATTTGCTAGACAAGCGTTAGTGTATTTTCCCAATGAAAATATCCAGTAGCTTTTTTTCTAACCCAAAACGGTGTCGATGCTTAATTGAAACTATTATTATTAAAGGTTTAACACATATTCGAGATTTAGGTTTGGAACAGTAAAAAAATTTGTCTATAGGGCAAAATACTTAAATAAATTAATTCCTCATTTTACTTATATTTTTAATGTACCTACTTATTATACAAAATGTTTAATAATAATACATTTATTATGTAATAATAAATAACCTCTGCACGTGTAGTTATTTTCCCTAAGAAAGCTAATATTTATTGTAAGAGGCTTTTACTTAGGTTATTTAAAAATCTAGTCTTTTTTTAATTATAATAATATTTTATATTATCAATTTTTTTTGTCCTAACTACCTACACATACTATTAAAAACTATAAGTATAATAATTTCGTAAATTACGGTCCTGGATAACAAACATTCATACAATTTTATTATTTTCATAATATTTATACAAAGATGAATGTTAAGTACCTACACGGAAAAAAAATTGTAGAACAAATTTCTACAATTGTAGATTTTTTCTCTACAATAAATAGTACATATAGGGACAGGGACAATTTGTAGTAAAAATTTCCAAATATTTGTGGAGAATGTATTATAGAGTTATTATCTACAATATTTAGTAAAAATATCCAAATGCATCATAAGAATTGTTCTACAAATTGTTATAATTTTTGCTATTCATTATATGAACTTATATTAAAAATGTATTGCGTTTTATGAAAATAAATACGAAAATTTTACACAATAAATAGTAAAAATTTATACAAATTGTATTAATTTTTAATAAAATTTGTAGTAGTTTTCCATAATTATTATAATTATAACCTAGAAAAAAATGTTCCTTAATAAAATATTCAATTTATTGTTTTAATATAAAAGATACAAATTCTTAATTACATTATGTAATAAATAACAGTAATAATAGCGCCCTCAATCTCAGTTGGCTTTTCTGCACCTGAAAAATATGAAATAAAAATTAATACCAATTGAACTGTTCATACCCTTAAAACGGGGATATTTATCACCTTTACACTGATTTGGATAGTAAATGACTAAGTCAGATAACTAACAAAAATGAGAAAGTAGGTATGTCACAATTAAGACAAAAAAATATCATTGAACTTGGCACAAAATTAGATCGTTGGGCACAACATTCGATCGTTGGCCACAACTATTTTTTTAAAATAATCTACTAAGGTTATTTAAATTAGTTATCTAAAGGTAAATTATTCAGAAACAATATTAAATGTACTTACCACCAATAGTATTAAAATTTTCTTAAACGCATCGGTGCTTATAATATAATAATGTGTTATAGGTACTCGTATATGTACCATGCTTTGTTATGTGAACATGGCGAACGGCTACTGCTGTCTGGCCGTTTATGATCGACGTCAGAAAACGTTGGCCAATAGCAGAATTTTGTTTTGTTCACACGACTAAGAATTTCTACAATATTGTAGAATATTTTTTAACAAAATTGAATGTTTATTATAAGAAGGAAGTATTACTATTTTTTGTAGAGAAAATTACTATTTTTTGTAGAGATAATTATTAATATTTGTACAAATTTTTACAGAAGTTAGTAGTAGTAATTACGATAATTGGAATAAATTTCTACTTCTACAAACAATAGTAAAATATACTAAACATTGTGGACTTCTTTCCTATTGTTGTAGCATTTTATTCGACAATTCAATTGCTACAATAATTAATAGTTTTTAACTATAAATTGTAGTAAAATTTTCTACAAATTGTTAAGTATTTTTCTACAAGTCTACTACTACAACATTGTAGTAAAATTTTCTAGTCACATTTTTTTCCGTGTACCGGTGCGTGGCTTGAATTCACGCCAAACATGAAATATGCGTAATATGGTAGATCACCAACTTAAAGAACATCTAAGAGACTTCTAATAAATCGCAATAATAAAGATGGAAAACTATTATTGAATAGTTGCCTGTTTAAATAAAATAGAGCGAAATAGAGACGATGTACGATCCAAAAAATTCGCAAAATAACAACATTGTACGGTTGAACAAACAATCTCAACTTCTTTTACCGGCATCTAGAAAACTATCTTCTGCTTACGACTTTTTTTAATTTGCGCTACTGTCCGCTTGGAACCCCCATGTGACAAGCATAATAAAATCAAACTTTGTCGTCATAAGCGTTGACTTACTAGATATATTTATACAATGATAAAACTTATATAGACCATATTTTTTTTAAGTCTAACCATAATAATATTTATGGTAATATAATTCCCATTGTATTAAAAACTAGAATGACTGATTATTTCTTTACGGTTCTTTAAATCGTATTTGACAATCAGAAAATAAAATTTAGCAATATCTGGAGTATTAATTGGTTAATAATTACTATGATTTTGTTTAATGAAAATTACTAACTTCGCTTATAAATACGTATAAACTATTTAAAATTTACTATACATGTACCAGTAACAAGCAGTCTAGAATTTTTTTAACTTAGTTTATTTTGCCAAACGATTTCACATCAAAAAAGTTTGCTTCCGCTTTAATATATTATCGGAAATTGAATTTATGAGAAGCGTGCCTCGAATTATACCCCAAATAACATATTCCATGAATTCGACATGAACTAGCATTCAATATGCCGATTACTCTACATTCAACAATAATTGCCTTCACTTTCCAAATTCGATTCAACCGTTCCGGAAAATTAATAGACGAAAATCCGATTCAGGAATAATATTCCTCCAATTTGGGGAAATAAACGAAATTTTTATTAGATTTGCTATAGTTTAATATTAACCCTCTCAACTAACAAAGTAGCTTTATAATTTTTAGGTTACGAAACTAATATATTTTATTAATATTAAGTATATTGCTGTTTCTGGAATGCTAATTTGTTTTACTAAAATTGCATAAATCACTATTTTGTTCTTTGAAAAACTAAATTGTCATGTATATTCATTTTTAAAATGTTCTTACAGAAAAATAATAAAATTGTTTTCACAATAACTATAAAATTACATAAATATTTATGGAACGATTCTATACAACATTTCAGATAATGAACTTAAAATGTTTTATAGTGATTCTATATTTTTGCTTTGAACCACTTTTACAACTCTTTGGTTGTACACATACAACTGTTCCTTAAGCTCATAATAATGTTTTAACAAGTATTAAAAATGTAAAAAAAACCGACTTCAAAATCGTGCAGATATCATCATCACATGTTAACCAAATTTATATGGGAGAGATACCCTCTTTCTAACAAAAAAATCATCAAAATCGAACAAGGTGGTAAAGAATTATCGCCTAACATACATAAAAAACGAGGAGTTTGAGGATTTTTTCATGGACCCAATTATTAGATTTTGAGTAAATTTTTATGGGACCACCTCTGAGGTAATCCCTTACTAACAAAAAAAGGATCAT
>OV651813.1:95715531-95815531 GCA_927349885.1 Psylliodes chrysocephalus
TTAGTTGTTTCTTATCTTTTTTTAATTTGATTTCGCTAACATGTTCTGGTGACGTTAAAACAATGGCCACTTTCTTTGCACGTTTTCGCACCATTTCAGTCAGTTTTGGCGCAGGTGAAATTTCTGAAATGACTTTTGTAAATGGTGACTCGATCTCAACAGATTGCTTTGAAGTGCTTGCTTGTGGTTCTGTATTTTCGATTTCGATGTCTCGTTGGTTTTCATCATTTGAACTTGTTTGAATTTGCCCTGTTTGACGTGCCTCGTCTTCCAGGGGCCTTGCATTATTATCTGCGACAGAGAAGGTGTAGTCAGGAATCGCATTGGGATTGAAAGGATAAATCCCTGTAGCTCTGAATCCGGCAATAGCGTTTTCAGGGGTCGCAGATTTTCCCCAGCATGCTTGTAGAAGTTCACCGAACTGGTAGCGAGTGATACGCCGGCCAGGATGGGCTTTCATCCAAAGTTGGCTGGCAGCGTAGAAGTGATTTTTCACAGACTTAAATACAGCCCTGTCAAGCGGTTGGAGATAGTGAGTTGTGTGGCTCGGAAGGCACAGCAAAATTATGTCATGTTGGTTGGCAAATTCAAGCATTTCAACAGAACTTGAATAAGATGCGTGGCCGTCCAATATCAAGAGAACTTTACCATCAGGTTTTCTTGGTAGAAAATGATCTCTTAGCCACTCAAGAAAGATATTATTATTCACATATGCCGATTTTTGAGACATGTAGAGAACAGACCCAGGAGGCATGTTATCGGTGTACTCATCCTTCTTTATTTTACCCTTCATCACGCAGGCGGGTGGCAAAAAATTTCCTTCTGCATTGCAACATGCTATAAGTGTAATTGTTTCACCTCTTTCTGTTGATGTAATATTGGACACGTTTTTTGAACCTTTCACAGCTAATACAACTCCTGGACGGGTGTTGAGCTGAACTCCTGACTCATCCATGTTGAAAATGTTGCCGGGTTTGTCAAATAGCTCGTGTTCTTCAAGGCATTTTTCTAACAATTCGAAGTATTTTTTTACCTCATCCCGATTCATTGCATGAACGCGATTAAGTGAAACGCCTTCCGATTTTCTCAGTGACAAATCAGCATTTCTGGATAAAAATAACTTAAGCCAATCATAACCAGCCTTTTCATCGGTTTGATTAAAAGAGTGTCTGATTCCAATTTGATTTGCAAAGTGATATACTATAGAGCGAACGTCGTCACGTGTTAATGGAAAAATACGATTTTGCATGTCTTTTATATGACGAACAAGTCTACGTTCATTGTCTTTGCCAAGTATGCAATCGGGGCCCATGTTACCTTTGACAGTTTTGCCAGTTTTTATTCGTCTTTCCAAAGTTTTTCTTGGAATGTCAAATGTTACAGCTGCATTTCTTATTGAGGAACCATTTTCAACTGCTTCGATAGCACGGAGAAGATTTTCTTGGGTCCATAAACCTCGAGCCACACCTGGTTTTCTCGTATACTTAGTTGGCATCTAAAAAAATAATACAAATTACTATGGCCAACTCACCCAAAATGGGGAAGGCCATCTCACCCGATTTGTCAGGGAGAGATGGCCACCCACTGAATTTGTAGAAAAACGTACGGTAACGAGACCATTTTGAGGTTAGGATAAATTTCAAAGTGTGTTTTACTTGTATATTTAATTTCAGCAAAACAGCTTATAAGAAAAACCGAAACAAGAAATCATCATGCAACATCTCAAAACTACTTCACTTACCTTGATTTCCTTTTATCCTTTTATTACAGTAAAAACACAATATAACTTCATGTATGATATCACCGCACAGCATAGATGTATAGACTGACTGTTTTATGGTACAAGCGCTGACATCTATCATCAAATGTATGAAATATGAGGTATGGCCATCTCACCTAGTATGGCCATCTATCCCGGACTTACCCTATATTTACCACCGTATGCCATATAATTAATTTGGAGTAATATTTAAAGGAAGGTCAAAAAAAGAGGTAATTCTGAGTTCTCAAAACGTTTTAGATGTTGTCAGAGAAGTTATTAGAGGTATATCTTAAGAATTATGCTTTAATTGCGTTCTCCGTGTTACCAAAATTGAAAATAACCATCGAATATTTCTGGCTCATTCTTGCATTATAAACCTGAATCACACGTTAAGTGAAGATGATAGTTCTGATATAACCATTTTTGTATTTTTCATTGTTTTTTATTGTTCAATGTAATAATTAACTACTTCAAGTAAATAAAATAGTAGATGAAATATTTTAGTTTTATATCAATTTCTATTACAAGTCGTAAATATTTATTTCGGATCAATTTCGTAAGTATTGCTTTTAAAACTAAGTGATATTTATTAAATAATCGAAAAAGTAAATTATGCGAATAATGTGATAATATTTAAAAACGTATCACATTTTCTCTTTAAAGCGTAACATACAAATAATTAGGTCCGTCTCTGGATTGCCGTTAAACGTGTTTTTATGTGATTCCCTTTGTTTTGCTTAAAGGGAAAGAATATCTTTACCTCCAACCATAATCTTATATACTTCGGGGCAGGCTTCATCAACATTATCTGAAGGAGGTATGTAAGACCATTCTATATTCAATAGTTTATTCTAAATTGCTGGGAAATTTGCCCGACGAAAATTTATAAATAATGTTGCCTATAATAAATAAGAACTGCTGTACATTTTCATGGAATAATTCAATTTTAAAATTTATTGACGGATGCAAAATTGGATTTCTTCTGGTCACAGATTTTTTCGACATAAATTTTGATAGTTTTTATGTATGTATTGTTTTTTGTATGTATTGTAACTTTTTATTTAACACATAAACTTTGTATCACAGATTTTAACTTATTTTACAGATAACTATCGAACGGTATACGATTTAACAGAAAAAATATTAAACATTACTTCAATATTGTAGTTTGCTTTTATTTAGATGAACATTAAAACACTGTAAAACCAATAAATATAATAACATTACCAAATTATGTTAATATTCTGCGTTGCCATGTTTTTTAATATAATTTATTGCAACAAGAATACATATGGATACAGTAACTAAGCAATCATATGTATTTTTTGATTATGCCATTTATATTTACCTTATCTTAAAAACAACAAAAATAACAATATAAAATATAAAGAATTAGCTAACTTAAATAATAATCACAGAAATAGTGTTAGACCACTTGTCCAATTATCTTCAGACAACACGCGATGTCACCAAGCACCATATAAATACCTAGCTTAAGAATATATATTTCCAAATGCAGCAGAAATGAATCACCTGTGTCATAGATTTTCCTAAAAAAGTGGCTTGTGGATGTACCACAGGTTGCCACGGAAACTGTGATTGTAGGTAACAGAGTCGGGTCGGATACAGGAAAAAAGTATCCGAGTACCGGATACGGATACTTACAATGTATCCGGATACTTTTTAGGATACTTTCACCTAAAAAGTACTCGGATACAAGTATCCGGATACTTTTTTCGGATACTTTAAAGGATACTTTTAAAGTGAGTTAAAATAATGTTTTCATACCAATTGCTATAATTATGCAATAAGATTTAGTACGAGTAACAATAAACAAAACTAGGCATAAATAACTTATCGAAAATGGAAAGCGATATAACAGAAACAGGAAAAAACTACTCTATAAATTGTTTATTATTTTTATTCTGTGAATATAAAACATTAAAACAAAATTAACAATAAAACATAAAGGTGCGTGTAAATAATACGAGTCGCGCCTGAATCGCGCCAAAAACCAGCCAGTGTCGTGTCCATATAAATCTAAAGAAATAAGCTCGTTGTTGACGCGACTTGCCATGTTTATATAACCTTTCGATACTCTTGTCAATGTCAGATGTTTTTTTTTCTCCTAGGCTCGTCTGACTATGTATCTCCGAATAACACTGAAGCCTATTGGCTTATTGTGTTTTACCCCATGTTAGTTTATAGCACCCACTCTGTCACCTTTGTACCTTGTACAAGCTTGTACAGATCCTTGGGTGGGCGGGTTCTATACGTTGTTGGATCAACTTGAAGTTGTCCAAAAAGAGCCTGTCTTCTGCGATCTAGAACTTCGCATTCGCACAGTATGTATTTGGCCGTTTCTGGTTTCTTGTGACATAGTCGGCACATGAGTTCCCCATTGTACATGCCAATTTTGTTCAAGTGTCCCTCTACTGTGGATCCTCCGACGAACGGTACTTGGTAGAGTCGAGAGAGATTGCTGAATGTTTCGGTCTGGCATAGGCAAAGCAGGCTCGTATATTTGATATTGTCACCCTGTTTTTTATAGGTTTTTCAGGGAAGACAATCACAATTAAAATCAGACAAAAACTCATTAAATTACCATTATCGCTCTTGCTAGGCCACATAAATGGTATATAATATTGCCTTCAATAAGGAGATGCCATGTTAAACCCTAATCTCAAAAATAGTCGACAAATACTCGGCCACGACATCGGTCATGGCCTCTTGGAGGTCATCATAGGCAGGTTACACTTCCAGAAGGAGACTGTTGAAAGTCCCCCTATATTTTATATGTATTTGTATATTATTTATTGTAAAATTGTACATAATGTTTATAAAGAATTTTGAAAGTAAGTAAGTTCGATATTGTCAGATCTGCATACTTTATTGATGTTGATGACGACATAAGTAACACTATGAGCAACAACGTCATACATGTATGAGTACATTATAACACATACAATCATTCAGCTATTATTATATCATTTTACTTTTAATATTTTTATTAAATGGAAGTAATACCCCGTCAATTTTATTTATATTTATTTGTCAAGCGATTTAAATGAAATTTTGAAGAGACATTTTACACGAAATTCTATATTCTCTTTTATTTTACATTTTTTTTTTTATTTAAGCTAATTTTCCGAGATATTTTTTTTTAATTATACCGTTTTTTAAAAATATGAATTTTAAACAAAATAGATACTGAAATTACCTTAACTATCTTTAAATTTCAAATTTCTACTCTTTTTCTGTTAAGAGGAATCTATTCTCCTATTCTTTACTTGATTTTTATTTCTCAAGCGATATAAATGTATTTTGTTTACACATTTTATGCGAAATTATAAAACACAATAATTGCAATTTTGTGTCTTAAATATTGTAATATTGAAAAATACGTATTTTATTTCTAATTATATAGGGTAGCTCAAAGTATTTCGATTATATATTTTAATAGAGATAATATGGATTGGATTAGTTACGATTGTGGTAAATAATTTAAAAGTATCCGAATGCCGAAAAAAGTATCCGGTATCCGGATACTTACAAATTTGGTCACGGATACGGATACCGGATACAAATTTTGAAAAGTATCCGGATACAGCTTTCGGATACACATAAAGTATCCGGATACTGTATCCGGATACAGAAGTATCCGGATACTACCCAACTCTGGTAGGTAATTAGGAATAACTTCTTCAATACTTTGCAGACAATGCATGAATGTCAATTGTGAAAATGTACGAGAGACAAAGATTACAGAAGACGATTTTCGTGAAGACATAGGGAAAGAATTCGATATTCCATTTGATAACATTATTGAAGAGACATCAAACAATGAAAGTCATGAACAATGAAAATAATAATAACTAGTATGAAATAATAACTTATATTGCCAAAAAAAAAAAATTATATTTTAGATCGCAAAAAAAAACAATAAGTTGTGACATAAATAACAAGTGTGGAATCAGCACATCGCAAGAATTTGAAAATATTTTCACCAAAATGATACATAAAATATAAATTTCTCTTACCTTATATAAATTTGGTAACTTATGTTTATAAATAATATAGAAAATACCAGGAGTGTTCTAAAGAGTTTAGTATAATAACCGCTTGTACGCGACGTCTGTTTACAAATATACACAGAAATTTTTTATTATTATATCGACAAATATTTTGAAGAACTGAAGTATGTACCTGGAATGAGCTTTTAACATACGGGCTCTAATAAGTTGTGACTTTATTTATAAATCGATCGTAGTTTTACATATTCATTAAAATACTGAATTTTAATTAACAAATTAACTTAAATTACTTTTTTTTAATAAAAAATGAGTATGTTGTAAAAGTAAGAACTAAAAGGATATCAAGGTAAATGGGATGAAAATTGAAAAAAAAAATAGCTAAATTTGAGTGGCTATACCGCTATATATAAGAGGTAAAATAAATCAATTAATTGGATATATTGCTTTTATAAATTCTTTTTTTTTTTTAATTTTTTAACATTAAAATAAATTAAATGAATTACTTCGATATGAAATCGTATTTTCTACAAAAAAATCAATTAACTATACCTGAATTTTGCTTCGTTTACGAGATACAATTTTAGAATGACAATTATTATACCTCCCTACCCCTCATGGCTCAGCTGAAGAAGGATATTTTTGCATTGGGGACAATACGAAAAGATCGCATTCCAAACAACCCCGTTACTGCAGAAGAATTTGTAACAGAATATGATGGTTGTCCAATTTCTCTTGTTTATTGGAACAGTCTTGTGTGTTTGGCATCCAATTTATGTGGTGTGGAACCCATTGACGCAATACGCAGATATGTTCGAAATAAAAAACAATATTTGAACATTCCCTGTCCAAAAATTATCAAAATCTACAACAGACACATGGGTGGTGTAGATTTGATGGATGCTTACATTGGGCGACACAAAATAACTATGAAAAGTAAAAAATGGTATTTTCGCTTATTTCACCATTTGCTTTTCCTTCTTCTTTTTTGTGATTATGGGCTTAATCCGAGGACTATCCACCCAGGAAACTTGCTTAAATTAATATATTTACACTGTGTAGAGTTGCGATTATCATCGCGTCTGACTCAGGGTCATGACCCCTTCCAGATATCTGAAATTTTATAAATTATTGTTTGTTTACTTTAAAAATGCAAATATTAGCGAAACATTTTTAGCTGTTGGGTTACTAATCATGCACTCCAAGCTTAAAGCCGAACCACCACTACACAAGCAATTTAGCATATTAAAATAAAATTAATTTCTAATGTCAACGTTAGGGTTGCTACATTCTAATATTGTATGTTTTAAACTACCCACTTCCCCGCACGAGCACAGAGGTGAGTCTACAACACCAATTTTATGAAGATGTTTATTGAGTACCACAATGACCAAACCTCATTTTACACATCATGGTAATTCTTGGTCTGTTAAATTTCTCTTGAAAAAACCAGGGTTTGTATGAAATTTCATCTTTTAAATTGAATAAGTAATTTCCTTTTCTTCTACATATTTCGGTCCATTCTTTATTCCACAAATCTGTCATGTTTTTTAATTACTGGGAATATATATTTATAGTCTGTTTTTTAAAATTTATGCTATCTTTAGATAGACTTCCTTCAGCAATGTTGTCTGCTTCATCGCTTTTGTAGATAGTTCAATTTCCAATCCTGCTTCTTTAGCTTCCTAAAGTAGGTCTCTTACCAATAACTGTGAGGTGTTTGTTGAACTTTCTAGGCCATATCTTTTTATTTTTTGAAGGGCACTACTCGAGTCTCTTAAAATTAGCACTTTGCGTATATTCTTTTCAAGACTTCTTCGTATGGCTAAAGCTATTGCTAGGGTTTCTGCTGTACATATACTAGAATAATCAGAAATTCTTGCTGATGCTTTAAAAACAGTTCCATTTTCCTTGTTCTATATATATAAACCTAACCCAGTCTTGTTTTCTTTGTTTTTTGAGCCATCTGTATAAATTGTTTGATGGCCAGGCCATTTTTCCAAAAGAATATTAGGCAGGAAAATTTGTTTATTTAGGGATGATTTTAAGAGTTTCAAATTAGTAGTTTTAGCGTCAAATATTTGAGATGCATAAGAATGAGAGAAACAAGAAAGAAGCGGAGTTTTTAAAATGAGCAAAAAATGAGAGGGCTCTGTCAAGGCCTTCTACTAGTAGAAAGGTTGTACTATTTGCGACAAGCTCTTGGTCATGATATAAGTTAAGGAGTAAGGAGGAGATTGCATTTTTATTAATAGATAATTGTTTAATAATATATTTTTCTGCCAGCCACACACGTCTTCATTTAAGTGGTAATTCACTGGCTTCTGCTAGAAGTGAATTGGTTGGATGCGAGGTCATGTCACCTAGGACCACTCTCAGTGCTTTATATTGTAATTTGTCAAGTTTGTATAGATTTTGTTGTGAAACATTATTAAACAGGATAACTCCAAAATCTAAATGAGAACGTACAATACCCTTGTAGAACATTATCAAAGTTTTCGGGTTAGCACCTTAACATGCTGTGGAGATAGATCTCATAACATCAACACCTTTTTGTGCTTTTGCTACTATATTATCAATATGATTAGTGAATTTCTTTTTTCATCAAATATTTAAATGAGGGAACACGCTCAATAATTTCTTCCTTAAATTTTATGTCTGGGATTAAAGTAGGGGATTTCCTTTTTTGAAATAGAATAGCCTTTGACTTTTGTACTGACAGTTGCAAAAAATGGTTATCCAACCATACCCAATATTATAAAGCGACTCATTTATTTTTCCGATTGCTACCTGAATATTGTCACATTCCACAATTAAAACTAAATCATCTGCAAAAGCTATAAGATAAACTCCCTCTACTATCATATTGAACAAGTCGTTAGTGTATATATTATATATCAATGGACTGCGCAGAGCCTTGAAGCAGACGAAGCGAAGCATATTTCCCCTGGTCTTGATCGACTTTCACTAAAATTGTCTCTACTAGAATAGAACATATTTATTATCTTAATAGTTTGACGAGGTATTTTTAGTTTTGCAAGTTTATTTAGAAGGAAAGGGATTTTTACATTGTCGTAAGCTACTTTAATGTCAAGGAAGACAGCTACCAGTTTTTTCTTTTTCTTAAAAGCTTGTATTATTATAGTTTCTAGCGTTATTAGGTTATCGTAAATACTTCTCTCTTTTCTAAATCCATTTTTATTTTGATTAATTAACATTTCTGTTCCAATTTTATATTCTAATCGATTTTTTATTAAATTTTCAAATAATTTCATTACACAAGACTGTAAGGCTCTGGACCTATAGTTTTCTAAATGCTCAGGGTTTCTTCCTGGTTTTGCTATAAGGCAAATTATTTGGGTTTTCCAATCATCTGGGATTCTACCATTTTCATAAATGTCATTGAATATTTTTAAAAGATTAATTTTACAAGAGATTGATAAGTTTTTTATTTGTGGAGGTGACTTTACTTCTTCTATTGATTACCAAATATAATTCTTCCAAAAAAAGGTGAATATTTTCATTATTCGCAGATGAGTATGCTTGTTAAATAGGAAGATTAAGGGTCGTAATATAGTTAACAAATTTTTCTAGGTTATCTTTAATAAAGTTATTTAAGGTACATTATTGTTTTTATTATTACATTTTTTAACTGTATTCCATATAGTTTTCATGTCGCTTTCTCTATTAACACTGTTACAAAATTGAATAAAACTATTTTTCTTTTTAGCTTTAAGGGCTATTTTTGTAGTAGCAACCTGAAACGTCATATTGTTGTAGTTTTCAAATGTACTGTCGTTAAGATATTTTTAAATAGCCACTTTTTTTCCTTAGTGCAATTCACATCCCACCATATAGTAGGATGCTCCTTCTTTTTACTATACCTTAATTTTTTCTTTGGTACATACTTTTCTGTTGTATCCTTGATAATTTAAACAAGGTTTACATAAGTTACATTGTTTACCTCATTTATTAATTCTTCTGATATGCTGTTATATTTACTCCAATCTGTTAGTTTAAAATTAAATGATTCTTTAACCGGTGTTATATAATTATTCACCTTTATATTGACAACAATTGGGTAATGACCGCTATCGCCTTTGTCTAGTGGTAGGGTTACTTATAAGCACTTTAGTCCCAACTCTTCAGAACAAAGAGTTAGATCAGTTACACTTTTATTCTGACCGGGGAGACTTAACCTAGTAGCTGACCCATCACTGAGGCATACAAAATTATGTTCAAAAATACCGTCCACTATGACATTGTCATTGTCATTGTTGCAGTTTAACAGTGATAGGATTGTAGATATTTATAATTAAAATTTTATTTATTGGTATCGCCTGAATAAGTGTGGGTGTTGGTTCCGGGGGGCCCTTTGGTTTGTATCATAATGATACATTTTCATTACTCATAATCTCGGTTATTCTTTTTTGTCTGGTTAATTCCTCGCATTTTTCCACCGTTTTGAGGTGTTCCTGGATGTTATGTTCTTTCCTACAATATAAACAGAATTTATTCTTTAACAGAATTTATTCGTTAAACGGCTTTTCTTAAGAATTCAATAAAATTTAAATATAAGGTTTATGAAAGTGTCGTTTACGTAACTAAAAAAAATTAGATTTTTTGACCATCTGTGAAACGAGATATTAACAATCAAAATGTTCATAATTAACACTCTTGAAGCCTATCATGTACACAAGCAATGTATTTATTTCAAGATATCTCGAAAACGGTTCTTACCATATTTTTTAAAAACTAATGTTAAATAAATCAAGAAGTTAGCAAATTTTATAGATAATCGCTGAATTTTTTGATTATCTTAGTAAAAAGATATAGATTTTTAAAATAAAAATATTTTTAAAGCAGTTGGCGAGTAGTTTCGTAAAATTATTACAACTTGGCAACATTGTAGCCACTTCACGTATCAAAGTACCACTCGATCCGCTAAGAGGTTGTTATAAACTCGCGACGTGTTCTTGAAAAATTAATTCGTCCACTGTGTTTGAGAACTGGAATCAGCGGTTCTGTTTGAACCAAAACAAACCCTTAAAATTAGTATGAGAAAGTCACAAATTTCTATACCATATCGTTTAAATATTTGCGAGTTTGCCGGATGAAATTGAATAAAATTATAACTTGTCCATATGTGTTTATATACATGTGTTTTGTACAGTCTCTTACAAAAATAAAATTTATTAGCATTGAGAATCTCGAACTTTTGGTATTCACCATTACGCGATATTTTTATGTACGACTGTCGCGAGTGAACTACCTTAAGTTCACAATTTTCTGGTTTGTGTTCTTCCGTTCCGCATTTATAGCATCTAGGCTTACTTCTGCATTGTTTTGTAGCATGGTTGAACCTATAGCAGTTCAATCAAAGTATAATGGATCTAATTTAACTTCTTACTTCTAATCTATTTCAGTAGATATTAACATACCTTGGGAAATTCTTTCCGTGGAATGTAAAAATGTAAGATCCAGTTGGTATATAGGAGACTTCATGTGAAACACTGTCCACAACTCTTCGGTTGATTCTTCGGATTTCTAAAACTTTGTATATATTCTCTGACTCACCATTGGCTCTTGAAATAATTTCGTCTTCTGGAACACTAGCCCCTAGTCCTTTTACCACTCCTTTGCAAGTCAGCAATGACGCTGGGATAAATGTTTCGTAGCCTACTTTGTTGAAGTCTTCATTGTTGAATTGTTTAGCATGTTTTGGTGTTCTAAAGGTTATTGATACTCTATTACGTCCTTTTTTCTCAATTTGTTTGATTCCATTGATTTTTTGATTATACAGAATTCTGCACATTTCAACCGGGTGGAGATTGCCCACACATTTTTGTCCTTACGTTTAATTAGGACTTCCCGAGTTCGTAAGATGATATGAGAGGTTGAGTAATTTTATTTTTATTTGCGAGTCTTCTTGTGGTGTTTTGGTATTTTGTTCTTCACTGTTAATAAGCGAATCGGGAGGCGTTTATTAAGTAATGATTATTTTGTGTTTTGTAGCTACTATGCACACACTAATACTATTAAAATATTATTTAAAGTAACTACTTTTATTTTTTAAAACTCTATTGTAGTATTTGTTAAGGATGGTTTGAATAATTTCAGATTCAAAAATTTTCTCTTCACGACCACGACCTGTCACTACGAAGTTGATGATCTTCTTCTTCTATGTGATTATCTAATATTTGCCTGATTTGTACATTGTCAATGCTTGGGTCCTTTTTAACAAAATAAACAGCATAAACGGCAAAACGACAATGTCTCAGAAACAATTTCGAATAGATTTGCATATTTCCTGTGTAAAATTGGAAGGAGTGACACTCTGAGACGTGGTCGACCTGCCAGCGCTCAAATTAGAAGATTTGCTGCCCTTTGACCAACAACAGTAGTTCGTACTGATAGATGTGAGCATTGGCCACAATTTGAAGAAAAAAGAAATAGATGCAAATGTGATAGCCGTGGAGCATTGATCAATGTCTTCTGCAGGAAATGTAGACTAAATTTTTGTATAATTAAAAAGAGAAACTGTTTTTTAGAGATCCATCGTGAAAACTAAGAGATTATTTTGAAGTGTTATTTGAGTAGTACTGTTGTGTTTTTAGTCCCATATTTATTTTCCCTCGAAGCATATTTAATAATAATTTTTTTTTGTTATTTTAATTTTGACAAAAATGTAATCAGAATTTTTTAAACAATTTTCCTTGTTTAAAAGTAGGGTCAGATCAGCTAGCCTAAATTTGTAAAAAAAATTTTTGCGATTTTCTAAAATTCATGCAGTTAAGGGTTAAATAGTTTTTTTTACCTTAGATAATAATTATTATATCCATGATAAGTTTTTACCAACACGACTACGGAACACTAAAAATAGTCTCGAAATAAAAATAAAGGCTCATTTCGTTGACTTCCGTGTCAACACACTACACTTAAACTTCCTCGCAAGACACAAAATAAAAGAACTGAGATTGCCAATCTTTCCCTTCTTTATGAAGTCGCAAAACTTACATGTACCTAACGTATACTCGTATATCGTCACCTATTTATTCACCTGGCTGTAACTTTATTTACTCGTATCCCTGGGGCACGTTCTCGATAAGAGCAGAAATTTGAGGAAGATTAATGTTGATGCGAGTTAAAATTGCAAATGTGATTTGGTAGCATGTGCTCTCTCTCTCTCTCTCTATCTCTTTTTCTCGCTCAGATTAAAACTGGTTTTAAAAAGTTTGTTTGATTAATTTTATGGAAGGGTTCATAGAATTTTTTAGTAAAGGAACTACATTTGTACCTATATAACAAGAAACAAGATATAATAAATAAACTAGGAATAAGTTGAAGTCATTTAAAACACAAACATTTTAACCAAAGAAGGGTATACATTAGGGTGGAGCAAAAAAATGTACATCTGAAATGCTTGTGCCAATAGTGGGCATAAGTTGCATTATATAAAATTATATTACCAAAATTTGTTTTTTATTCTTTGTAATATCTTCTGCTCCTCCCTCGCTTGTGAAATTTAATAAAATGTTAACGAAACACCTTTTTTTCTTGCAAAATCTGGAATTATGCTACACTTCTACAGGTCCAATATAGCACAGTAGTTACTACCGATGATATATTAACATTCTATAACATTTTATAGTAGGTTATTATACTCCTGTCCCCTAAGAACCCTCTTATGTAGTAAAATTAAAAATTTTCAACAAATTTTCAACAAATTTTCAACAAATTTTCAACAAATTTTCAACAAATTTTCAACAAATTTTCAACAAATTTTCAACAAATTTTCAACAAATTTTCAACAAATTTTCAAATAAGTAGTAGGTAATGAAAAATATTTTATAATTATATAAAATGTTGGTAGACAAATACAAAAAACACTATACTTTTTAATATAAAATAGTTTAAATATTTCAATTTTGACAAGTAAGAAAAATATTCTTCACAGCGAGCAGTAAGTAGTTAAGTAAAAACATTATAATTATGCAAAATATCGTGGAAAAAAACAAACAATGGTTTAGTTCTTATAATGTTGACAGAATATTTTAAAAAGAAATACGAAAAATAAGAAAAAAACATTTCATAATATATCTAATTTTCTAATTCATTTATCCACGACGAAGTCTAACTTAAATGATGACATTGTCTTGAATGTGTTCCTGCCCTTATAAATACAACCCTAGCTTCAAACATACAAACGGAAGTAGATGCTTCAGTGACCAACTTAACGCACCGTTCGACGGCCTGTGTGTGGCAAGGGTATTTTTTGAAGATTTCGGATGCCGAATTGTGAACTAATAAGTTTTTTTTTTTTTAATTGGAGGTTCAGTAATCTGGACTTCCTACCAGCATATCAAATCGATATAATCAGCAGCATATGGTTAAGGAGGACGGCCGGCACACTAAAAAACCTTTGGGAGGGCGCGAAGTTGACCGTGGTTGAATCTAAGGACCTCCCGAGAAGATCCAGGGTTCTGGTTGTCATCCCGGACGAGTCCGAGGTTGAAAAAGTCAGGAGGCTTCTTCAGCTCGAGAATACGGAACTGAAGACGCCGGACTGGCTTTTAATGAGCAGGAAAATTAAAAAGGGAGGGCAACTCGTAGCCTTTTTAATTGACGAAGCGTCGTACGGGGCCCACGAGTGGTAACAATTCCGGGCCTATTTAAGGCTAGAAAGGGTGACCTTCAGGGTCCTAAGGTGGCCTGGCGAGGATCAGGATAATCCAGATCAACCTCCAGCACTGTAAGGCTGCTTCAGCTGTACTTACAGTGGCGATGGGGAGGTTTGAAGTGGCCCTGGTACAGGAACCGTGGATTAGACACGGTAATATAAGAGGTTTAGGAGGGTTGGGTGGGGAGTTAATATATGACAGATCCACAGACACCCCTCGAACCTGCATAATTGTCAAAAAAGGCATAAAAATACTGCTGTTAACTAATTTCTGTTCCAGAGATTTGACAGCAGTCAGAATCAAGATCGATGCAGGAAATGGACCGAAGGAGGTGATACTCGGATCGGCATATCTACCTTTAGACGATCCTGAAGCAACACCTACCAGAGAAGTGAAGAAGCTGGTGAGATTCTGCAGGCGCAACGGAATGCAGATGGTCATTGGCTATGATGTAAACGCAAACCACAGGATCTGAGGAAGCACCGATACCAACGAAAGAGGTGAGTCTTTACTACAATTTATTATTGAAAATAATAGACATAACAAATGTAGGCAATAAACCGACCTTTATAACAAAAAACAGAAAGGAGGTAGTCGATGTAACAATAGCATTAACAATCAACATACTTGAGTAATTTTGTTACAGACTGACATGTGTCTGACGAAGGGAGTTTATCAGATCACAGACATATAAACTTCAATATTAAAGGTAATGTTGCACCAGAAACTTAACTTATCGAAATCCCAGGAAAACAGACTGGGAGGCATACAATGCTTCCCTGGAATGTAATCTTCCGAAGAAGAGAAAGACGATAAGAACAACAACTGACCTAGAAATGGCTTTGGATGAGTTTAATGACAGAGTCACTAGCGCATTCAACGATACCTTTCCCTTAATACCAAGGAACTCTATCAGGAAAGTTCTATGATGAAATGATGACCTTGCTATACTAACGAAACAGGTGAGACAAAAATTTAATTAGGCTAAAATAACCGGCGAATGGGAACTATATAGAACCGTACGCACCTGTTACAACTTGCCTTACGAAAAGTCAAGAATGAGTCTTGGAGAAGGCACTGTGAGGAGATAACAGGCACTTAAGGATGTGCCAAGCTTCAAAAAATTCTCTCAAAGAACACACAGTAACCCTTAAGAATGAACTTGGGGAGTAAACAATCACAGGGAAGGAAACAGTAAAGGAACTCTTCATGGTTGACTTTTCTGGTGCACAAACCATAGCACATACACCGACTAACCGGAAACTAAACGGACTGGAAGCTCATAATAGAGCCAAATGGAAAGATTGGAGAATAGCCAAACAAGTAGTGAACTATGGTAAAATGAAATGGGCAATTAGCTCATTCGAACCATATAAATCACCGGGCATGGACGTGATTTATCCAATAATGTTACAAAGAGGTCCTGATATTTTATACAACAGACTCTGTAACATACTCAGAAGTAGCTTGGCCTTTGGGCACATACCAAAAGCTTGGAGAAATATTAGGGTAACTTTTATACCAAAACCTGGGAAAATCGGACAGGAAACGGCAAAGTACCTAAGACCTAAATCTTATGTTCTTTGTACTTAAGACTTTGGAAGAACTGCTAGATAAAGACATGATATTGTTTTAGAGGCCAATATACCAAGACCAATACGCCTATAGTGCAGGGAAATCAACTGAAACAGCTCTCCATCAATTAATAAAAGAGGTAGAGAACACACTAAAAAACAAGGAGGTAATGCTGGGAGCATTCTTGGATATCGAGGGTGCATTTGACAATACTTCCGTTGAATCGATTATTAAATCTCTCAGAGGAATCGAGGACACGTGCGTGTCCTGAATCGACTCTATGTTAAGGCAGAGAACTATACACACAACCTTTATGGGAGAGAAAATAGCGGCACGGGTAGCGAGAGGATGTCCGCAGAGTGGAGTGTTGTCTCCACTCCTGTGGAACCTTGAAGTGGACGGGCTGCTCAGGGTTCTCAAAGATAAGGGACATACAACCCTGGGATATGTCAATGATCTAGCGATCATGGCACAGGGAAAATACAACACTATAGTAAGATATCGAATGCAAAAGGCTCTAACTATAGTTACAAAATGGACAGAGGCGGAAGGACTAAACAGTAGCCCAAACAAATCTGACATAATTGCATTCATCCGCAGGAAGAAATTGGAGGGACTAGGGCCTAAGAGGTGCAAGCATCCAGCTTAAGGGGGAGGTAAAATATCTCGGGGTTATAATTGACTCAAGACTTACCTGGAATCAGCATCTATAAAAAACAACAAGGAAAGAAAATGAGGGTATATTGGCTTTATAACATGGGGGGTGAGACCGATAATAACATATGCAGCTTTGGTTTGGTTGCCAAAGACACTGCAAAGAAAAGCAATAACGAGGTTAAGCAAGGTACAAACACTTGTCTGCCTCAGAATACCGGGGGCAATGAAAACAACCCCCACAGCTGCACTAATAAGACTTTCACCTCTTCACTATATGATACAAGAGGAGGCAAGATTAGGTGCTTACAGATTAAGGAACACACTGGAAAATCTTGACATTAGGCCTGGTCACATGAGTATCTCTAAGTTAGTGACAAGAGACGTGCTAGACATGAGATCAGACCACATAACCAAGAGGTACTCTTTTAATATTCCATTTGAGGTTTTAATACAGGTAAGAGCGCAAATCACCATAAGGGAGCTCAATGCCCAACAAACTTGGTATATAGACGGATCTAAGACAGCCAAGCGGCACTTAAGGCCATATCGAGTCAGAAAGTTACGTCGAGGCTGGTATGGGAATGCATCGAAGAACTTAGAACACTGGCAGACCGAAATAGAGTAAAACTATTTTGGGTGCCAGGTCACCAAGGGATCAAAGGCAACGAAAAAGCTGACGAACTTTCAAAAAGAGGGTCAAAAGAAACACCGGAACCAGACACAAACCCAGGAGTACCAGAAAGTACAGTCCGGGGTTTCATAAACGACTGGATTCGGGAACAACATATTAACTATTGGGGAAGGACCCCAAAACAGGCACATGGAAAAGCCTTAATAGGCAGACCATGTCCCAAAAGAACTGGAGAACTACTCTTTATGAATAGGAACCAGTTGAAAGTGATAACAGGTTTTATCACTGGGCGCACTTCAGTAAAGGGACACTTGAACAAAATTGGCATGTACAATGGGGAATTAATGTGCCGACTATGTCACAAGGAACCAGAAACGGTCAAACACATACTGTGCGAATGCGAAGCTCTAGATCGCAAAAGACATGCACTTTTTGAACAACTCCAGGATGATCCAACAACGTATAGAACCCACTCACACAAGGATCTGTACAAACTTGTACAAGATAAAAAGGTGACAGAGTGATTGCTATGAAATAACATAAAGTAAAACACAATAATCCAATAGACTTCAGTGTTATTCTGAGACCTAGTCAGATGAGCCAAGGAGAAAAAAAAATCAGCAGCTTCAAAGTTGAAAGAGGATATTGTAAATATTCTAATTGAACGACATGATGACTGGATGGTCGGATGACTCCTTGTTTTCATAGTGCGTCGAATTTAAAGCTCTCTTACATAAGGCCTCTTATCAAACATTGGTAGTAATATATTTTCCGGGTGTTAAAAAAAACCATTACTTTGAATAATTGGATCAACTACGGCTTTTAATTCACTGCATAGATATCGAAATAAATTAATAGTACGCCACAAATGTTCTACACCCTTGCAACATGAAGGATTGCACTTGATGTGAAACCATACTGGCGTATACACTTCTATTATATATTCGACGAGGGTCTTTAAATTAGTTGAGAAATTTTGTGTACTAACATATAAACGCAAAATGCGGTTCGCCATCGTCAACCAACGCAAATGGACCATTTTACCTGGGTTTCGTCTGGCTAAACTTTGTCAGCAGTCACCATTAAAAACAGCATGCCATATTTTGAAGAGATATTTTTGATGTGCACTGAGATCTTTGGAAACGGCGTGAGGAACAGCAGGTAAACATCTATCATTTTTTTCAAAATTAGCTAGGTTTAGTTTTTCACATGATTCTAACATCCGCCCAATAGGACCTGAAAATCCTCGGGGTCCAGATGTTTGTCCATCTAAATGTTGAAGGTCGGCCACATTATTTCTCCAGTAATCTAATTAAACCTCCCTTTATACCAGTGTTCACCACCATCGCAGCTAATTGCTGCTAACTGGGTAATATCAATTTCGTTATCATTAAAAAAAGCAACGATACTACGCATAATGTCTTTAGCTGAACCGGAACGATGCATTACATGTCCTAGATATTGACTATCGGGTTCTTGGATCAACGTTATGTGTTCTTCAACTATAGATTTTCGGTAATATTTAGCGTCTTTTTTCACTTGCACCAATGTTTTATCTTTACGTCCGTCAAAATATAGTCCACATACACTAGCAGAAGAAAGTTTATCCTTTAACTGCAAGCGATTTTCCTGCCGTTCCCTTCTTACCTTACTTTGGAAATATCTTCTGGTGATATCACTCCGACATCTTTTAACACTGCAGATGCAAGTGCAGCTGCGGTTCTGTCGGATACACCATGTCTGTCACATGTACTGGCAAATGAAGTTAGGTTTAATCTCATTTGTGAAGCTTTTACTTTAGTTTCATCTGTAGAAGTAGATGTCAAAGGAACACAATCTATTTTTATTTGTGAGTCAGAATAACTTGTAGTTTCTGATATTACAGAAGACCCCTTGTTGAAGATTTCTAGTCGTTTTTTCTTTTCTCTCTTTGCTCCAGTTGTTCTGTTAGCATCGTATCAGCTTTACAGTTCATCAAATTTCTAGAGGCTTTCGACGGCTAGACAGAGAAAGCACTACTGAGAGGCATCCCGACGGATTTACGCAATGAAAGTACACTCTGCGCATCAAGTATTTCACTATTTCATTCAGACGTAAATGTTAGATGTAAATTTCGCTAAAACATTTCTTTTATTTTCGTTTGTGTTTTTTGCTCATTACAGTTTAATAGAACCTAAGTATGGAGTTTAATAGCAAATTAAGAGGCCGCGTGATTAAGAGTCAATCTCGCGAAATAATAGCCAATGTTATAGAGTTTATGAGAAGAGAAGGAAACTTTAATTCACCTTCAATACCAGTTAAAAATGTAAATGATCGTGTTGCTGCAGCCACAGGAGTATCTAAAAACACTGTCGTCCGCATTTCTGGAGAGAAAAAAAGAATCGATAACCGTGAGATATCGGAATTTTCATCACCAAGAAAAACCATTAAAAAACCAAAAACAGTTAATGATATAGATGAAGCTGTACAAGAATCAAATTTTATTTTTTTATTATTAGATAGCTATTTTTGTTTCTGAGTTGTGTTCATTTACAGGCTCAATTTTTTTCCGTTTCTCCTTTTTGATTTTATATGGGGTTTCAAGTTGTTTTTGACTTATTTCGACATAAATCACAACAACACACTTTTTTAATAAAGCAAACAAGTGTTAAGAGGTATATGTACGTGTAAACTACAATTACAAAAAATTGATATGAAACCCATGAAACCACCAACAAAAATGTAAAGCTAGCTTCCGTACTAGAACATGGTGTCATTCGTCGAGATAATTTATCGTTTTGTTTAATAGATCAAGAAATGTAAATATTCTCCTGTTATTTTTTATAAAATTATAAGAGAAATAAATTTTTTTCTAAATAGTATAGTTTATTATTTTGTAGAAAAACAAAATTTCGAAAATTTTAGTAATGTTTCAGAAACAACCGTTATTAATAATAGGTACCATTTTCCTTAATAAGGTAGAAATAAAATATAAACTATTTCCACGATTTACAAAGGCCTACAAAAAAATTATAGGTATTTTCCGCTATCCTATAAAATTTATATTTTCTGACTCAATTTCAAAAGGTTGAAGGAATTCCAAAACACCTTTTAAGCATTATAATTATTTTCAATTCTACATACTATCTTTAGCTGCTTTTAAAAACGTTCTAAGAAAGTCCAATCAGACCAATTTAATCCCTAAACTATTCCACACTTTTAAAATTTAATTACCTAAAAATATTAAAAACTATTTAAAATAACTTGTTTAGCAGACTGTACAATAGCTATCTTAGTCACACGTAGCGCGTTCTCTGTCTGGGCGTCGAACACCTCTAGAAATTTGATGAACTGTACCTATAGCCATCCTTCTTGTAGTTGTCTGATCAAATTAAAATGATATTTCTTCGGGGGGCACAACAGGTACAACTGGCACAAGAATTTCCAGGTAAATCACACTTACATGCTGCAATATCAAACAATGTGACCTTTGCTTCATCTCTAAAAATTTTAATTTTATTTATATGTGACTCAATATCGCTTCTCCAGAAGAACAATGACGCAAGTAAAAATTAATGATTCCACAGAAATAGCAAATTAAAAAAAATGTAATATGAAACTTACAACTAAGGCGTTAATAAAAAGTTTGAAAATAATCGATGGGGACTTCGAGATAGCAAATTCATTTTAGTTTTAGATTTAACTACTTTATTTTTATTCTTTTTGAAACAATTGAAGATTTATATACCTTAAAAGTAAAACATGCACTTGCGTCATTGTTCTTCCTGAAAAGCGATATGCTGTCTGCCTTTTAATGGTTTCATAAGTTTCATAAACTTTGCATGGTAAGACTGCATCATTTGTAAAATTCTTTCTCGAGAAACTACAGGTATAGAGGCTCTCTGTCATATTTTTCCCAATTTAACTGTTACTTCCTGTGATATTTCTGTTAAGGCTGGTTCCCTTTTACTTGTTTTCTTGTTAAACCTAATAAAAGCGCAAAATGTCATTACCTCTTCATAAAATGGCAAAACATTTTCATTCAATTTGGTTGGTGTCCCAAAAACAGGGCAGCTTACAGTACAACGAGTTGTTACACTTACTACTGACATTATTGCAGTTCAAAATCTGTAAAAGACAGAATATAGATAAAAGTTACATAGAATATATGTTTTATTATTTTTTACCTCTACGAGAAGGATAGTACTACAAAACTAAGTAAATTATACTCCCACAAGACAACACTTTAACTTTTTTATTATAAACATACGTATCCGACCAACAAGTTCTAGCCTGATTGTAGGGCAACTACAGACTGTGGCTGTTACATACCATCTTCGAGCATATATATTTCATAGAGTTCTCATTCAATAGGGTTTGTTTACGTAATGAGTCTCTATTATCATTGTTTTTGACATAAACTCTTTATATTTTATTTAAAAACTTCGATATTTTGCTGTTAAATAAAACGATTACGATTATAAAAGTGAGTTGTTGGATAGTTTGTAAAAAATTTGGGTGTTTTTAAAGAAAATAACTCGAATTGAGGTAGTTTTAGACACAGTTTGTGGCTACATTTTAAATGATTTATCTTTAAGGATATTTTTGTTTGTGGTGGTATTTAAAGTAAAACCTTAATGAGTTTTTGCATCCATTAAACCAAAAATGTAATTTTCTTTGTTTTTTGACTTGTGGCGGTTTTTGATTGAGCCATCGAATTAATGAAAATCAAAAATTAAATGACATTTCTGTCAATTTTGAACGATTTGACATACCAAGCAAAACGAAACAGACCAAAGGCAATGCTGGACGATGGCTCTAGTAATATATGCTCGAAGCATACCATATACTTGGAACTTCTTCAAATAACGTTACCAGACTAGCGACATTGCCAAGTGGTTTAAAATTTAATATGAACTACTGATAATTTAAAATATTTGATAAGATAAAGGTCTTCGGGGAGACAGACGATATAAGAATAAATTGTAAATTCGGTGATATAAGCAATGTGTCATATAAGTACTAAGAAATGTGCTGTATTGGATTCGAAAAATAGGATTACAGTGAATATTAATAAGTCATTTCCAAATTGACATTTTTAGAATATCGCTGATTTTAAAGGGCGATGGGGAGACAGAAAATATTGATTTAATGAAAAATAAAAAAATATGTTAATAAGAAACATATAAAGCAAGTTTTGTAACCTATTAGAATTTGAAATTCGAAAAACCGCTGAAAATTGTTGTTTTCGCTCCACCCTAGTATACATTTATAAATAAATACACCAGGGTTCAAGATAATACTATAGTTCATTTGAAAATGCATGATAGCACAGTTTTCACGGAAAAGGTCTATATACAGGATTGTTCAAAGCAGAAAAAAGAAAATATTGATACCTTCTTATCTGAATTTTCACTAGCTAATTATTAGAAGCCCGTATTTTAATTAAACTACCTCCCTCTCCTTGTGAACTTTAAAGTAATTCATACTTACTGTATTTCGCCTTTTCCTCTAGTAGTGTAGTAATCGTCTAGTTAATTAATTGATAATTTATATACCCACGTTGTGATAATATTAATTAAGATAAACCAGGATTCGATGCAAAGTTTGATAAAATTTGTGATTGAAATAATGCTCAAAATATATTTAACTTAATTTATTTTTGATCTCCAATAAACTCAGTATGTACAAATTTCTTTTTATATTAGGTAATGAGATATTGTATCTTATCTAGACCTCACATGTGTCCCGCTCAAACAAATAGGCCACAGGCCACTTGCCATCTAATATTTGTAATAAAAACAATTCTTGAGAATAGACAGCAGACGTCCTCAGAATTGCACTATCTTTAATAATTCTGTGTTTCCTCATTTTTTTTAATATAGGTGCGCTTACTGAGATACCGTCGTTGCAATAACAGACGGATATTCCTATTTCAGCCTCACATAGGGGGATTTATGTAGTGTAGTCCTACTAGAATAGTGCTAGTTCAATACCAGAGAACTACCCATTATGTTCAGATCTACCTACGGTGCGAAGGTTGAGAGATAATTATCTAAGATAGTCCAACCCTGTAATAACATCAAGCATATTCAGATAAATGTGAGTCTAGTCGTCCGATGTGTCATTTACCCAATCAGCTGAGCTGTTACTTAGTAGATATTTTTGAGGGCTCATTGATAGCCAGACTCGGTAGCCAAACTCTTATTATCTTTGACGGTGATATAATAATTTGAAGGCAATATGGCCTATAGCATACACATTTGCACGAGCTAAATGCGATGTCGGTAAGCAACAAATTCCTCAAATGTAAAGGTTGACCACTATTAAATAATAATGAGTTACACAATAATACTCATTACTATTTAACAATAAATTTCCATTTTACAAATTTAATTCGGTTGTTAAGTTATTAACTCACCATCGGATATGCAGACCGTTGGCTGTATATTTACGTGTTTCTATTTTAGACATTTTATATTTTTGTATTCGGTACGGAATCGTTATGTTGTGTCGGGATAGTTAGCAAGGAAGTTGAGACGTTGGCGCCGGAAATTAGAGCGGCGTGACGGAAAAAGAGCGTCGTGACGCAGAACGTCAAACGCTGAAAGGTGGAGAAGTAAGGACGTAAGGCGTCAGATGAGATATTGGGCGTTGGATGGAGGGCGTCGGATAGAGGGCGTCGCATAAAAGAGGTGACGTCGTGACATCGAGCGTCGAGACGTCGATACGTGGAAATGTTCGGGAGGTAGATCGTCGTGTTTAAGAGCATCGGATAAAGATAGAATATGAACTGCTTGGGTTTAGGAAAGGTACTGAACTTGAATTATACTAGAAATGAAGAATAATAAATCGGATCTCTATACTGGATTTAATTAGTTTTTGGGCGGATAGGGGGTGGCTGATTTATTTCTTGTCTTGAAAAGTTTGTGTATCGAAAACAACGTTCCTATTTAAACTGACTTAAGATAAGTCCGTTAAGAGTATTAATGATTATTACTTCGTGACAACTTATACTGTAAGGTGGGTTTAGATCGAGTTCCCAGACACGTGTAGGAAATTAGATCTCTAACGGCAGGATTATAGCTATTATTTATTAGGTGTCGTAAATAAGATTTAATTATCTGGGAGATTTTCGTTACCTGGGTGCGGTAGGTTACAGTAAAGATGAAAAATTGTACTAAATGGAAAACAATTGACGGACCACCAATTTTTGTGAGCAACGAAGAAGAAGAATTTTGCTTGCTGTACTCATATGTACTCTAGAGAAGTAGCCGGTTGATTAAGAAAGATTCCGGTGCAAAAAATCGTTTAGTTAACAGAACCATGACTTTATCAGTTAAAGCATTAATTATTTGTAGAATAAAAATGTTTCTGTAATTTTTATTATCGGATTTTCAATTCATTAAATAGGCAGCAATTTCACCATCGTCTTCACTTATTACTTCGAACATAAAATGTACAAAAATTGTGAAATTTACTTATATTACGTCAATATCAAAACATTGATCTTAGTTTAAACACTCAACTTTGATGGTTCTATTTTTCGGATAGTTTAAATTAAGTTCAGTCGTGAACTACATTTGAAATACACCGTCTTGCAATTAAAACCAGTTCATTTACTGAACTTAGTTAAAACTTTGATTGAAAAACTGCCTCTAAGGGATTTACCAATAATTCTATACCTCAGTGACGGGGAACACTAAATTACTTTAATATAAAAATAGTAAACTGTTCATATTAAGTATAGTTGTATTAAACAATAAGTCAACTATAAAGGAATACCGCAAACGCAGAAAAGTTCGGCATCTGTTTGAATCATTCGAAAAAAAATTGGTGTAGGGAATGGGTTGCTTATCGGAAGTCACCTAAACTAACTCTTTGAAAGACCGCCCATAGACGGAGATATATGTTTTTATTTGAAATTTTATTTAATAATTTAATTATATGTACGTATTATAGGTATATGTTACTTTCGTCTGTCTACACATGTTATCGGTTCATTTCAGCGACGTAAAGTGAAATAATAAACTGGACTACTATAATCCCATATAGAGTTAGGTTTTTAATTTTTAGTATTATAATGAGTGTATTACTATCGTCCAGGGACATAATAATGACATACTCCGTAGAGACTCCTTTTTAGATGTATTCATGCATAATATTTAGTAAATTTTTTTTTGACGCATCTTCAAATGGAAGCCGAACTTTTTCTTCCTTTTTCGGTATTACTTTTTAGTTGACATTGTTTGTGTGGACTATGCACATTTATTTTTGTAAAAATAGTATACTTGAGATTGGGTTATACATTTTCTTAAAATTTTATAACAATATATAAAAAAATTTTTTCAAACAAAAATATTTTCTTATAATACACTCATTTTTCGGTTTTAGAAATACGGGGTAATTTCATATAAATTTGTTTCTATTTCGGGTACTAGCGTCATATAAACTTATTATAATTAATATAAATAAAGAGTTAACAACCTAAATATACAGGGTGAGGCACCGAAAGCGAAACAGATCGCATATCTTGAAGAGATATTTTTTTTTGGAGAAAATGCAAAAAGATGATGATTTTTATTTCAAAGGGGACATCTTTCGAACATATCCTCAACTATCCTACATCCCTCCCAACCCCTCTGTCAGTAATACCAATGAAATTGAAATAGGGAAAGTACTAAGTGTGACACATCATTAAAAAGGTAATTTTATAAGGAACTTGACTGTGTGACATGTGACAGTTCAAATAAGCGTATTTTCATAATTAAAACTTGAACAAAATTGAACTTACTACGCCTATGTTTACGTAAAATAAAAATAAAGGTTTTTATTTCCATAACTACCAGGTCATTGATACTTCAACTCTATTAGAGAGTAAAACATAAATATGGTTTATTCTATTCAGGAGAGAGTAGAAGTTGTTAAATGTTATTTAAAAAATAACGAATGTGATAACACTGCCTGTACAATTTTCAATGAGCGACACCCAAACAAACAGGTTAAACGTAAGTACGTTTTGGAGCGACAAACAGGATCTGTTCAAAATAAAAAACGGCAGATTTAAAATCAAGTAAGAAAGGAAGCCGTAGAGGTAGCCGTTTTAGGACAAGTTGTTGCAGATCCAACTCTTAGTACAAGAAAGCTTGCAGAATTATCTAGAGTAAGTGACCGTACCGTCAGGAAAATTTTTAAATTCCATCCCTATAAAAGTCATTTAGTTCAGGAACTTAACGAAGACGATTTTAATTGTCGCTTTCAATTTTGTTAAATCATGAGCGAGCATGCTATACAAGATCCACAATTTCTTTATAACATTTGTTTTTCAGATGAATGCAGTTTTTGTGTTAATGGGACTGTCAATCGACATAATTGTCGATACTGGTCAGATTCCAATCCAAGAGTATTTCATGAAACGCTTACTCAAACCCAGAAAATTTAAACGTTTGGGCTGGAATAATTGGCGATCCTATTGTTGGTCCATTATTTTTACCAGGTAGGTACTTTAACTGGGGATATATATTTGGAATTACTCGAAAACATCGTTGATCCACTGTTTACAGACATAATAGAAAACGATTACCGATACCTTGAAGATCACCTAATATTTCAACAGGACGGGGCTCCTCCACATTTTGCTGCAGCGGTTCGTCAGTACTTAAATGAAAACTTTCCTAGACACTGGATTGGATGAAGAGGATTTATTGAATGGCCCCCACGATCTCCTGGTTCCTGATCTGATTTCTTTTTATTAGGATATCTAAAAAGTAAAATGTACGCCAAACAGCTAGGTTTCTTAGAAGAGTTACGTGAACGTATTATTACCGAATGTCGTCAAATAACTCCAGAAATGCTCCAAAACGTCAGACAAAGATTTGAGAATAATTTATATTCGTGTATGGAAGTTAATGGACAACACTATGAGCATTTACTTTGAAGTAATTTAGTTTTTAATTATGGAAGTTGTCCTAAATTTTTATGTTCACTTTCCTATTATTTTTTTTATTTTTATTATGAATTGTCTATTAAATGATTTTTACTTTCAAATGAAGTATCATTATTTAAAATACGGAAACTTTTCCCGCAAGATGGCGCCAAAATCAAAAGTAATAATAATAAACTGTCAAACAGTCAAATTCCTTATAAAATTACTTTTTCAATGACGTGTCACACTTAGTACTTTCCCTATTTCAATGACAGAGGGGTGGGGAGGGATGTAGGATAGTTGAGGATATGATCGAAAGATGTCCCCTTTAAAATAAAAATCGACCTTCTTTGCATTTTCTCCAAAAAAAATGTGTCTTCAAGATACGCCGGCTGTTTCGTTTCCGGTGCCTCACCCTGTATAAGCCGTTTTCACCCTATAAGGAATCATCGTCATCAGTTTCCTCACTTCCCACTCAAATAATAATTGGTTCTATTGTTTCCTCTATTAACATATCAAGTTTCCGGAACTTCTCTCTCTGCTATGACATGTCTTATAGAGTCTCCAATTATCCGGTATAATTTTTAATATGGAGTCACATAATTTATTTATTTTTATATATTTTATAAAATACAAAAATAGTTACATAATTATGTTACAACCTTAGATAAAAGAGACCAGAGATATAACATACACCGGTGTTTAACCTGCGCAAATGTTGCCAATTTCTAAAGAAAGGTTAACGGAGTGAGGGAACTGGGCAGAAACCCGAAATCTATGACAAGGACCGGACTTTGTTTATTAGCATCATAATGAACTATTAGATTTATTTAAAATATATGTTTAATGGAATTTTGTATTATGAAATAAAATTAACGTGATTTTTTAATATCAAACAGATGCACAACATTTTATGTAAAAAGAAGACCTTTTATAGAATATTTCGTTAGCGTTTATTTACTACGGACTTTTCAGCAAGATACTACAGTAAAATGTTGAAATAGAATATTGTTAATAGAGCAAGAAATGGTACTCATTGTCTACGAGTATTATAAAAAAGCATGTGCGCAGGCGAATACTGCAAATCAAACCTTTTTAGTCAAACATTATATTTTTTCTACGGCTATTACATAATATTAAAAATTAGTCAAAATGAAAAAATGCTGTTTTGTATTGTAACCTCAGCTTCTTTCTTTAGGAATATTAATTAATATAGAGGATGAGTGATTGTCGAAATAAATAATCGATCATTGAAAATAATCGATTATTTTCGATCAATCCATTGTTTTCAATCTATTTGTTTTTCGTATTTCCTTTAAAATAGACTTGATTATCTTTGAAAAATCAAAAATAATCTGTTAATTAAAAAGCCAATTAACCGATAAATCAGTGTTTACAAAAAATAATCGTTTATTTTAAATAATCAATTATTTTCAAATAATCCATTTTTTTTTGTCCATTGAAACAGATTATTTGATAATCTTTGAAAAATCGAAAAGTCAATTAACTTTTCAAAAAAAAAACCGAATTGTCGATTATTTTAAATAATCGATTATTTTCGATCAATCGATTATTATCAATAATTTATTTTTATTGTATTTAATTTATAATCGATAATTCGATTATCATTGAAATACCGAAAATAATCGATTAATTAAAAAGCCGATTCTACGATAAATCTATTTTCCAAAAAAATAACCAAATTAACGATTATTTTCTAATAATCCTTCTCATATTTCCTTTAAAATTGATTATTCTATTATCTCTGAAAAATCTAAAATAATCGATAAAAATCAATAAATCAAAAATAATTAATAAATATTAAAAACTGATTAACCGATAAATCGATATTTCTAAATAATAACCGAAATATTGGTTATATAAAATAACGAATTATATTCGATCAATAAATTAATAATTAATTAATTAATAATTAATTAATAATACCTTTGAAAATTTGAAAATAATCGATTAATCGAAAATAATCAATTAATCGAAAATAATCGATTAATCGAAAATAATCGATTAATCGAAAATAATCGAATAATAAAAAAATCGATTAATTAAAACACTGATTAAACGATATATCGATTTTTCCAAAAAAATCAATTAATTTTGATTAATCGATTATTTTGAATAAATCTACGTTCTTTTTGTATTTCCTTTAAAATCGATTATTACATTATCTTGAAATTTTAAGTTATTCATCCTGTATTTTATCTAATATTCTTATAAAAATACTACTAATAAACTTTGCTTCATTACTTCTTATTTATCTACCAAAAAGAGCTAAAAACTACCTTTAGTAAATATTCTTATAAAACTACTTTTTAAAAACAAAATTTCGTTAGCAACAATGTCTATTTACTTCTTATTTAAATTAAATATTTAAAATTTTACCCTTTTGTAAATTTATGCAAGTAATACGAAATCTGTTTTCTGAAATGTATTTGATGAATATTTATTGAAATCCCTTAATGCGGATCTGATGTATTCAGCTCAAAGGATTATGGCGCTTTATGTCAAAACGTTAATAAATATTTACCGATGAAAACGAATATATTTTTTATATTTCATAACACTGGTACTTGTATTATAAGTATATACAATTTCTTAAGATACATCGTGGCATTTTGAGTTTAAAATTGAATAACTAGAACACTTTAAATTGCTAAAACACCAACAAATAAATCAGAAACAGCTGTTAATGGTGATTGAAACTCAGGCGAAGGTGAGCGTTGAATGGGAAATCGGAGCAATTCGGGTGGCGTCGTGTAAACAATGATTTTCAATTGGTGGGTTACTTGGAGTAAAAACAGACAACATGCGCAGTGTGCAATGTTACATCTTCGGTCTCTTTTATCTAAGGTTACAATCAATTAATATTATCTTAAGTTATATACCTTTTCTTGCAGACACCTAGATGCTAATATAACTCTTAAAGCCTTATTACAATGTTTGTAATTATTTCTATATACAGAAGACTATAGCTTCCTTTACTCTATTTAAATAATTCTTTAAACAATTCATAGTTGTTAACGATATATGTATTACATTCTTTTAAAAACAATTTGTTTTTTGATATTCTTTTTATTTTGCCGTGTAGCATATAATACATTTTCGATGCTAAATAATTTAAAAAATTTAGTTTCATGTTTCTGTGACTCACCGGAATACTAATTTTTTTTATTTACTTTATTTCTTGTGTAATATTGATGATTTACAATGTTTTGTAGGGAAATTCGAGGGCGTATGTAACTGCATATTGTTGACATGTAGATGGGTTCTGATATTGCAAGTATCATTTGTAAACAGCAGTTCTGTTGGATATATTTTATTCTTACCATAGATGATTTTTAGTATTTTTTTTTGTATAATGCTTTATCATATGAACCTCCCCAAACCAAAATTTCATATCTTATTAATGATTCAATAAATGATTTATATATTATGACCAAATTTATTTTTAATTAAAACGTATTTTAAACAATAAAATCTGTAAATTAGTTTGCGAATTTTATTAGAAATATAATTTTTGTGTTCTTGCCACTTCATGTACTGATCTACAATAACCCCCAAATACCTTATTTTTGAGACTTCATTAATTTTTTCGGTTTCAAGCGTAATGAAAGAGTATTGTGGGCGTGTTAATACTGTTAAGGGAAAAGCTATATAATTATTTTTTTTAAGTTCAAAGAGAGTTTGTATTTAGCCAATTTTTTACTCTAGTTAAGCTCGTTATCATTTTGTTTTCCAGTCTACTCCATCAAAAACTAAGACGGTATCGTCAGCAAAGGAAATTATTATTCCCTCAATATCCACTCCCAGGAGTGAATTTAGGTACACAATAAACAAAATTGGTCCCAAGACCGTTCCTTGAGGTACTACAATCCTTATTTCGTGTCTTTCACTGTATGCGCCATTTAGTTTAACAAGTTGATATCTGTTTTTTAAATAGTTCTCAACGCAGCCCCTCTGACCCCATAATGCTCAAAAGAATTTAGTAGCCTATTGTGTGGAACCGTGTCAAAGGCCTTAGCCATATCAATAAATAATCCTGCACATTTCTTACCAGTGTTAAGGTTTTCCATTATTTTTGCTGTAAATTCATATAGTGCATCGTTAGTACTACAACCTGCCAAGAATCCGAACTGATTTTTATGTAGAATGTTACACTAATTTAAGAAGTTAATAGTTAAATAAATGACGTATTTATTTGTATATTGAATAGTAAAAAAATAAATTTTAAGTTATTCAAATTTATTCTACTACGTTTACTAAATAATATATATTCAATATACCAACATTTATAGTTTAATTAGAACAGTGTTACTACTGCAGTTTCTCTATTAAATAATGCGCTACAAATAAATTAACCAATTAAGCTTGAATAGCCGGCTTAATGACATCCTGAATACATTGAAATTTGAATATAAAGCATCCGTTAACAAAAGCAAAGATAATAAATATGCAATATTAAATATGTTGCAGTAACTGGATAAACACAATGGATGTACATACAGGGCATTTCCTAGTCTCATAGATCGCAAGCTTATCCCTTATACAGAGTGAGTTGCAACTATTGGGACATTATAGTAAGTGCAAGTTATTTTGATTGGGCCAAACATGCCTTAATAAATGGAAATGGAAAAGATAGAGAGGTTGTTAAAGTTGAATTATTTTTTTTTTGTAATAATTTTATGTAAATAGAAATCAAAATGGACACGTAAATATAGACCAGAAATATTATGTTATTTAATATTTTATATTTTGTCACAAGAGCGCCACTTGTGCGATTCAGTATTATTACATTTGGTAGTATAATTTTTTGACGAAACTATTTGTTAATTTGGATTGCAAAACATCACTTTAATATAAAAATGTAATACCAGTTAAATCTTTTCGAGAAAAATGTAATTGAACATTTTCTCGGAAAGGGATTTCAAATAATATTTTTTCTGCAACGATACTTTTTTGACATATCTACTCATAAATGACTTACTTTTGATTACAATTAACCAGTATTTCTTTAATTTATTCAATACATGACATATATTTTAACCCTTAACTGGTATGCTGGGGTCTCGCGTGACCCCAAGCATTTAGAATCGTTAATAATTTTTCATTGTTTGGCAACATCGACTTGCGCGTTACATTGCGTCCTATGATTGAACATTTACGTTAATTTTAACATGAATCTGTTATGTTATGCTAACAGGGAATAGATAACGTATGAAATAACAGTAGGTGTCGTATCAGTATGATTAAAACGATCGATAACAGAAGATGTTAAGCTGGCTGTTACGAATGAAAGAAAGTATTTATTTGCGTTATTGTGCGTGCGCACAAAATGTACCTAACTTCACTTCATTTCTAAAAATGAATAAAATTAGGTTTTTTATGTTTTTCTGAATGTAACAACAACAACAACAACAACAACAACAACAACAACAACAACAACAACAACAACAACAACAACAACAACAACAACAACAATTAGGCTAGAATTTTTTGTAGTTCATTTTTCATTTTAAATTTATTATGGCGTTAAGATTAGCTAAAAAAACTGTGTAATAGTATAAGAAACTACTTAATATTATTAAAAAAAAAACAAAATTATTCTCACGGGGAAAACAAATATATTAGATAAAAAAAAAATATCAAACCTTTGGCTAGTATTTACAAATTATATAAAATTAAAAACAAATTCAAATATATTAAGAATTCAGATAATAAGCAATATAGGTATTAGATAATTAAATAATATTAAAGTTAAAGGTTGTAGCCATGTGTGAGTTATATGTTCAAAAAAGAGGTAAATAAAACAAGGGTGGTCCTTAATATCTCACAAGAGTAATTTATTACGACCGGTTTCGAGGAGATCAGATCCTCATCATCAGGTATGGTCTAAAATAGATAGGTAAAAACGAATGAGCTCATAACTAATAAAGTGGGTTTAAAAAATTATAAAAGGTATCAAATATCAAGAACTCACCCGTATTACTCATCTATTTAAGACTAAGCTTAGAGATTATCACAGGGTCGGTGTAAAAAACAAGTATGCCAGTATTTTTTAAGAAATGCATAAAAAATGCATAAAAACAGTAGTTGCAACAAAAAGTTAATGTCAAAACACAAGTAGGTCTAAAACTATTAATTAAAATTATTAAAATATTTCACGAACGGACAAACATTAAGACAAAACAAATTTAAAACTTTTTTTAAACCCTACAAGAAATAAAATGGGCTCTTAGAAAACATGAAGTGTTTATAATTCTGAAGAATCTGAATAATTTTTTATTTTAGATTAAAGATACTAATTAACGCCCTCTAGATATAAATAGACGAATTAACAATTCTAATATTTAAGAAAAACAGTTAGAGGTTGTCAGATTTAAATATTTTGACATCGGCTAATAGATGGCGTTGGAGAAATAAATGTTTCTTAATTAAAAATATAGGTTTTAAAATGAATTATTTGAATTTGTATGTAATAATAAACAAAATAAAATAAATTAATTATTATTGTTACACGTAGAGTCTAGCATTAGCGTCGGAAAATAATTTTTAGAAGTACTTAATGTTCAAATTAAGAAGTTGGTAACATATCAACGGAAAAAGGAAGGAAAGTGGTATTAAAGGAAAGAAAGAAAGAGAAAACGAAAAAAAAAAAAAAGAGAAAAAGAAAAAAGAGAAAACGAAAAAAAGAGAAAACTATTGATTTGGTTAGTTGTTTTTTGAAGTAATGTGCTGAAAAATGACAAGTATTACAAATTAAAAATTTAAAAAAACCGACTTCAAAAACGTGCAGATGCCACATCTTAACCAAATTTATATGGGACCACCCCTGAGGTACCCCCTTACTAACAAAAAAAGAATCGTATAAATCGGACAAGGTGGTAAAGCATTATCGCTAAACATACATAAAAAATGAAGAGTTTGAGGATTTTCTCATGGATCCAATTATTAGATTTTAAAAAAAATTATATGGGACCACCCCTACAGCAGCCCCTTTCTAACAAAAAAAGAATTATTGAAATCGGACAACGTGTTAAAAAATTATCGCTGAACATACATAAAAAATGAAGAGTTTGAGGATTTTCTCATGGACCCAATTATTATATTTTGACTAAATTTATATGGGACCACCCCTGAAATACCCCCTTTCTAACAAAAAAAGAATAATTGAAATCGGACACCGTGTTAAAGAATAATCGCTGAACATACATAAAAAAAAAAAAAAATATCGCGACGAATTGATAACCTCCTCCTTTTTTGAAGTCGGTTAAAAATGGAAATGGAGACAGAGTACAAATAGGGAATAGATAAGATAAGTATAACTAAATAATTAAAGTCAATAGAATTTCATAGGGAGATTTTAAAGTAAAAGGGTGGTAATTTAAGGGAAAACGTAGATTTTTAAAAAAGAACTGAGAACGTGGGTGTGGATTCGGAAAAGACTTGTGAGTTTAGTGATAATGCATTGGTACTTTTTCTTAATCTAAATATTTCTAGGTTCTCTAAATTATTCAATATCAACTTGTTGTGGCAAATGTGGAGTACCCTAAAGCCATCCCCTGAGTCAAAATCGTGATTGGACTCTACTAGATGGGTGGCAAAATGTGAGAAGCCTGTTGTGGCAGTATTCAAACATCTTAAATGTTCTTTAAGTCTAGTCCTAAAATTACGAAAGGTTCTACCTACATATTTGGCTGGGCAAGACTTACAACTGAGTTTATATATGCCTGGTTGATTCATGATGTCCACTTTATCTTTATTCTTGATGAAAAAGTTACTAATTGAGTTGGAGGATTTAAAAGAAATTTTGAAGTGATTTTTGAGGATATTGGAGACTTTATAGGAAATATTTCCAATATAGGTAAGTGACATATACTTGCTAATGCTAGCCTCTTTAGGTATAGGGTTAGTTATAAATGTTGTATTTTGAATAATTCTATTTTGTTTTTTTCTCAACATTTTATCGATTAAACTGTGATCATAATTGTGTAGATGAGCTATGTTTTTTATTGTGTTAAGTTCTCTATTGTAATTTTCAATGGATAAAGGTACTCGTAATAGACGTTCTAAATAACAATTGAAGGTAGCTAATTTATGGGATATGGGGTGATTAGACAAATTATCTATTACTCCTCCTGTATGAGTGGGTTTTCTATAGATATCAAAACTTAATTTGGAGTCATTGTTATGGGATATATTAAAATCTAAAAAGTTTATAGATTTATCTACTTCGGTTTCTAAAGTAAACTTAATGTTGGTATGTAGAGTGTTAACATGAGACAAGAAATCATTCAATGAGTCTTTGTTACCAGTCCATAGTATTAAAATATCATCCACATATCTATAGTAAAATTTGATTGATTGGCAAAATTTATTGTTATCTAAGATATTGTCTTTTCCAAAGTTATGCATAAATATGTCTGCCAATATGGGACTCAAAGGGGAACCCATAGCTAAACCAGTTTTTTGTGAAAAAATTTCTCCGTTGAACACAAAGAAATTTTGATCTAAGCATATTTTAAGTAGATTGGTGAATTCAATTAGTTCTAAATCTGATAAAGCGTTTCTGGGACTTATTTATTTAGCATCGACATATAAATCTGGGCGAGAAGGCGTGCCATCTCTGTTCTTAACAGATGGTACTGATAGACCAATTTTCCGAGCCACAATGTCTTAAAAACGTTTTTTATTTCTTCTAAGTGCAATTAGATTTGATGATGTTACCAATCGGAAGGACATAATTGCTACTGGTAATAAATTGGCTGCAGTTTTAGAAAATTTTAAAATATTCATAAACAACTATCAATTAAATTATTCATGCTCGAAGTATGCTACTGTTGATGAGATATTATTAGCCTTTCAAAAAAATGTAACTTTTCTATGTATATGAACAGCAAACCTGCCAAATAAGGCTTAAACTCACTATTTATTAAACGCTTTCGTGTACTCTGGAAAAAATATCGCAAGACAAAAAGGCAATATAAAAAAGTTCAGCGTATCCACCCTTGATGTACTAAAATTGGTATCGCCAATTGAAAATACTAACAGAAACGTAACTGGAGATAACTGGTTTACATACATTGAGTTAATAAATGAATTAAAAGCTCGAAAGCTCACTTATGTTGGAACATTTAGAAAAAAACAAAAATGAGATACCAGCTCAATTTTTGCCAAACCAAAATCGAAAAGTCGGTACTGCAGTATTTGGTTTTAGTGGAGATCAAACGCTAGTCTCTTACGTGCCTAAGAAAAACAGAGCCGTTATTTCAGTCTTCGATGCATCACACGGATGATATTGATCCAGTCTTTCAAAAAACCTGAAATAATTGAGTTTTATAACACTACAGAAGCTGGTGTAGACAGCTTGAACCAGAAATGAAACGACGAAAACATGGAATATTTTTGGGAAATTAACTCATTCATGGCCACCTAGTAAATAAACTGAAAAACAACAGACTTCCAAGAAAATTGCGCCTCACAATCGCTGATATACAGAGTGTGTCAATGCCAGCGGAAGAGAATAATAGTGATAAACAACAGTTGAAAAGACAGAGATGTACCGTGTGTCCAAGATCAAAATATGTAAAACATTCATTAAGGTGTTCTAAATGTCAAAGTTTTGTATGTAAACAACATATTTGTTTTGTTCCAGAAGACTGACTATAGTTTAGACCAGAGATTAGGGACATAAAGATAGGAAACGCAACGACCGCAGCAACGATGGCGCCATCTATGCGTTTGTAGGCAGACCAGGGTTGCCAAATATTTTTTTGAGAGATCGTAAAAGTAGAGTAGAAAAATGGTATGTCGATAAAAAAATCGTACAATAGGTAGAGAAAATACATGAAACTTTAAATAACACATTTAAAGTAATCAATGACTATTACTAGAAAGTGATTAAAATTTTGCATGCAAGCTTTTCTAATGCCGTGATAGTCGGTGTTGGTACAAAATCACCATGGTCAAAATCACGATAAGTGAGAACGAAAATTACTGCCTTCAGAAATTACAAACGGCTTATGAATATTTGCAAGTAGTTTTTGATTTGAGTTGTTTTATGTTCTGAAGTTGTTGCAGATATTTAAATAAACCTACTAAAAAGGAAAGATCGTTTTTTTACGAACGATCTCACTCATGCAATCGTACATCGTACAGAGAGTTAAAAAATCGTATGAATGCAATTTAAATCGTACGGTTGGCAACACTAAGACAGACAATAGACGTGGACAGCAGTGGACAGTTTAATATAAATGTCAGTTAGTTTTATGTATATCGAAGTATCCTGAATTAAAATTTTAAATTTTGAGTTCATGATTGTGTTATCCTCTAGATGAGAGTGCACTCGATATTTACACAACCTTTATTATCAGGTTCTTAAATTTTCCGCTGCGTTGTTTGATATTGATAAAAGCGCCACATAGTGGGTCAGATGTTAACTGCGTTAAAACTGGTCCTTATTAACCCATTAGTTCCCAAGGTTATAAAATTAAACTAATTTGATGTTTTTACTGCATTTTATAACTAAACATACACTTATATAAATGTTTATAATATAAAAAAATATATGTTCTTATTTTTTTTACAACAAAATGTTGCGGATACGCAACGTTGGGATTTACGGAAATTTAAATTTAATTTTTATTATGAAATAGTTCAAAACACTTTGTGTGAAGATGAACCTGACACTTGGCACACATGTATATAGTGTTGCTTTTGCATTGTCTACATCTTCTTCTTGCTTTATTTTTCTCCTCTATTATCACGTGACCGACATTACCATGTCAAATTTCCATAGGCAACGCACTTTTAGATGGACGTCCATAATTTGTTCTTGGAGAAAAGTTTACTTGGTCACTTGGTCCCGCTATGTCTTCGCCTTGAATGCTAGCTTCTATGCCTGGTTCATCCATTTTCATAAGAGTGACTGCAATGTAGGACTTAAAAGATAACTGTGACATTTTTGATTTGTTTGCTAAATTGTATATTTTCCACGAATTGACTATAACAATGTCAATCAAATTTACAAAAAGGGGCCACCACCATTTTTTCCCTTTTACATTGATTCGGTAATTACATATTCCATTGTCATGCAAATCAACACCTCCCATGTGCTGATTATACTCGGCTATAACTTTCGGCTAAGGAATTGAAACGGTATTTTTTTCTTTCCTGTTGTACCTTTTTGCACCTACTAAAGGTTCAATGGTGCAGTTATTGGTTGCCACAGTCACCACAGAATTATCGTTCCACTTAACTAATAATATATTTTGATCATTGTCAAAAAAAAAAAATCATAAGAACCTTGATCTTTTTTCTTCATATTTTTCAAAGTTTCCATTGTGTTATTACACGTACGGTTTTCACGTATTGTCCCAGTAGCGTAGAAACCACATTCTTTCAATAAACAGAACAACTTGTACGAAGAGAAGAAATTGTCAAAAAATACGCGATGATAAGATGGCTGTTGAACAACTGACAATAATTCTAATACAACATTTTCTCCCAGTCCCAATTCGTTTTCATAACCGCTTGTTCTTCCACCACAAGGTATGAATTTGTACAAATAACCATTGGAGCTACATAGACACCATAGTTTGAAGCCGAACCGAATTGGTTTACTCTTGATGTACATCTTACAACTATGTCGTCCAAAATATGGTACCATTTCCTCATAGATAGATAGATTATGCGAGAAAACTCCAAACAATAGAGGTCTTAGTTTTGAAAATCTATCGCTTTTATCAAGTTTGTCGTTATCTGATAAATGTATGTCCTGCTTTATGGAATCGAATCGGTTTCTGCTCATACAATTTCTAACTAACATTACTCCTTTATCCTCATCTTTGGACCAATGTAGTTGTGTAGCCGGTAACGTATGATACCCTGAAAAAATCAGTATGCCGAAAAATCTCTTTAGGCTAATTTTGTCAATCTCAAATGAATGACGATTATTATCTTGAGCATATTTTTTTGTATAAGAAATTATTTTGTCCCAAACATCGTCACTGAAATACAAAGAAAAAACTTCGAAAGGAGTTTTACCGGCAATTGTATTTTCAATTTGTTCTAAGTTATTTTCCTCTTTAGTATGTGGTTCTATTGTATATAATGGGTTCTCCTTTTTCCACTTCGGAAGAGTTTTATTTGGCCTCTTTGCTTCTTTGGAACTAAATGGAAATGATTGGTTATCATCAAAGTCTTCAGATGTATCAGGTAAACTTGCATGAATTTCATAGGTCCCTGCAACATCTGGAAAATCCATCTCATTCTCACATACGTCGTCATCAACCACT
This sequence comes from Psylliodes chrysocephalus, assembly GCA_927349885.1. Taxonomy (NCBI): domain Eukaryota; kingdom Metazoa; phylum Arthropoda; class Insecta; order Coleoptera; family Chrysomelidae; genus Psylliodes; species Psylliodes chrysocephalus. Next base: position 95,755,084 of record OV651813.1, read on the forward strand.
TCTTCATCTGTAAGTTCATCTACAGGCGGCGGAATATATACGGCATCAACTGCAATAAATCTTCGTCCTCCTCCAGTAAAGCTAAGAGCTCAGCAGATGACAGAGGTTTTTGGTTTTTCCAAGGTATCACTATAACTAAAGAAATAATTATTTTAGAAAAAAAAAAAAAAAACGTTTAGAAAATATTTAAAATAATACGCACTTTTATTTATTGAGTTCTTACTTCAATCGAAAAACTACGCGTTACTAATCAAAGCTACTTTTCACTCAAACATATAACTTACCGTTCACTATGAATAATTATACAACACTGACCACTACTGGGCTCTCGAAAGATGACGGCGCAACACACTGTCGCCTTCTTACTGGGAATCCCAACGATGCGTAAACGCAACAATAATAAAACATCTCAGGTATGCAAAAACTATAAACGCTGTGCCCAAGGTCATGTTATATTGCTCTTACTAAAGCTCAGGTAAATCTAAATTCATAATTTAGAAAATCCCATTGTATTCTGAGCTGGACAATTACATCGACGAATATAAATAGGGCAAATGCCCAAATTTTGCCATATTTCGTATACTTACAAAAATTAAACTTCTTAAAAATTTGGAGGTATTTTATAAAAAGATTAATCCTTATTCTGTTGGGATTAATGTTGTTACAAGAAAAAAGTCATTTCATTTAAAGACATATTTTAAAAAAAATATATTTGATAACGTTTACGCAACGTTGGGGACTAATGGGTTAAGCATTGGCTTCTTATGAGCGGTTTCTATCTTTATCTCCCTTATCTCTGGTTTAGACAAAATGATGTTAACGCTACAGATCCTGTTTGGCCTTAAATGTTATTTTTTTTTATTGTTATAACATACCTGTCAGTTTTGACATGTCAAATTAAAACACAATTTTTTTGGTCTCAGAGGGTCGACTGAAGGGTATACGAAAGGATGCTATCTCCAATAATTTTATTTTTAAATCGTCAAAACTAAGTAGATGTCAAAAACAACACATTTTTTTAAAAGATGTTTACGTATAAGAGTTTTTCATTTATTTTTTTTTTGTTTTTATATTGTTACGAATAAATAGAACACCCTGTGAATAGGTATGTTATGATTTGTAAAGTTTGTCCAAGGGCATGCACATTAAATACATTTGCAATAAAATAACAAAACGTGTAGTTGGACAAGGTTTTATTAAATCATAATATTAAAGTACAGGGTCAAGAAAGATCAACACGAGCATTCTTGGAAAATTACAAGTGAATTTTCTGGGAGTTCCTTTGGGTTTTTGTGGCGATCGGTCGTGTCCAGTTTTTGGCACTAAGTAAATTTCGGGTCGGTCACGCGAAATCGCGGTTAGTTTTATTTTGTGTAAAACCACGTAGTGGAAAAAGTAACGTGTGCCTTTAGCCAGTCCTGCTGCCCAACGGATAACAATGTTAATGTAAGTAGATACTTTTAAGGAGTAATATTTAATTGTGTAGTTAGCAAAGATTATTGAAGTGCTATATTTATATATTTGTTAAATAAACCATAGTTATTTGTTTTACGCTTGTTGTTTCAATCTTTCAAGTTAGGGTTCCTTAGGTCTTCCCGTCTGAACTTAACCCCCTAGCCGTGTGTTATCTAGAGGCCAATTTAAATACGAATTGGGCCCCTATATATAACCCGTGGTTACCGCTAAGAGTGGACTTTAGGGCCAGTCAAAAGGACCCATAATCCCACTCTTAACAATATCTATGTCGCTTTATTATATTCCAAATAATATAGAAATACTCAAAAAATTGCAGTTTTTAATTCCTTTGTACAAAATATTGGGGTAACCCATGACCCCTGGATACCTGTTAGGTTTCAAAATTGCTTGCGTACCAGGGTTAATGAACGTAAACAAATGCCTAATACAAGTGTTTATTTATTTTTGACATTTAAAGTAATTCAAGTTATTAATACTATATTATTCATAATAGTCAACAATTTAACATATTATGTATGTTACAGGAATGTAAAATTGCTGTTAGCAATAGGAATATGCGTATGACAGTTCACAGAAAAATGACATTTCTTGAAGTTCATAAAATAATTAAATAAAAAGAATCCAATAAGTACAATTATATGAATATAAATGGAAAAATATTATGTTATATAGTTTACCTTACAATATGAAAACAAAGTTATTAAATGTAATTAATATAATTTGGAAAACTGCTCAATTTGCGGATTCATGAAATGAATATATAATAATAATATAATAATTTGTGATCAGCAACAAATTTTCTAAATCATTTCATTCACCTCTTATATTAAGCGAGATAGCCATATAGAAATTTTAATTTGTGATCTATTTTTACATTTTCATGCTCAGTTCTAGAAATTACCAAAAGGAATAGTAAACGATTCCTTTGGCTATACAGTCATTATTTCTGAACACAAATTTCGCATGATAAGCATAAAACTTCCATAAAGCCATAATTTTCCATCCCCCAATTCGTCAACATAAAATGGCACCATTAAAATTAAGTACCTATTTTAAGTTCTATTTCCGCGACAAAACTTTCGCAAAAACGATCAATGCGGTAGACATTACATCAATCAGACTCGAGTTAGTGCTATTAGTAATTTAAGTGTTCTGCATTTCAACAATGGGCGGGTTAAAACTTTGTGTCTACAATTTATATCAATTGAACATATTTTTTTCAATTTTATTTTAAATTTTGTTAACCTGATATATAATAGTCAAAAGAGAAGAGAAGGAAGGAAGTACGACACAAAATGTTTGAAACATAAAATGACAACGACAAAATACCGATAATAAATCAATAAAGATACAAACAATGAAAGTAGATAAGACAAAAGTTATAAAAGTAATTTTAGAAAACCGACACCAAAAATAAGATGTTTGATAATTTTCTCATGGATCCCACCTTCAGATCTTGGCCATATTTATATGGAATGACCCATGGGGTACTCCCTTTCTAGCAACCATCACAGAATCATGATATTTGGATAAAATCGGACAACGTGGTAAAGAACTATCGCCGAACATACATAAAAAAAATATTCCGATGAATTTAGAAACTCCTCCTTTTTTGAAGACGGTTAAAAAGAGTAACAAAAAAAGAAAATCAAATATATTGCGGAGAAAAAAATCAGAACTATAGAAGAAACATTCATAAGTAAGGAATTAATTTTTTTTTCCAAGAAACCAGAGAAGCCTAAGATCATGACAACAAGAAAGAAACATTTATTTTCAAATCAAGGAACGGCAGCTAATCTCAGAAGCTACAGAGGTTCTGAAACTATAAAATGAGAGGAAATGGTTTATGAATATGTGTTCAATCTTGAACATCCTGAATATGAAATAATTTAATTCTTTTATTGTATAAAAATATTATTTTAAAATATCGAAATTAGATCTTTCAAGTTAGCACGTACAAAACTGCTAACTTGCAGTAATTTATTTTATTTTGTTGACCTTGTTATAATTTAGGTGATTGTGTTTATATTTTGTGATATTTTAAATGTAGATACAAATAAAAAATTAAGAGATTATCTAACAACATGTATACTTTACAAAATTATCTCTGAAATAAGATTCATGAAAACCAATTACAAAATTGATCTTTAAGAATTATTCACGGTTCTTCGAGCGGGATTTATCTTTAAAGATTATTTATAATGAATAAGGACAGGAAAGAAGAATATTTTCACAAAAGGAAAATAATGTAGCACATAGAATCTGAATACAGTTTGAGGAAAACATTTCATATAAAGGAAACATGAAAAAATTAATTTTATATTTAGTAATTATTCATGAATGATAAAATTAACTGAATACAAATTTAGGGGGACGATTATGATACATTTAATATAAAACATATTTTTTTTTGTATTTTTTTACTTTAGTTTATTATGTTGTAAAGTTGTAAATCTGTTAAAATGGAAGTAATTAATTAGAATTTTATATTAATTAAAATGTTGGTGTTCAATGTATTAAATTTATTTGTTTTTGTTTCTAGTGTACTGTTAAATGTGAATATCAATCGACATGGAATGTCTCCTGATAGATATCAATAATTTGGATTCAATAAAAAAAAAATAAAATTTGTTTTGGGTTAATTATTTATTAATTTGATATTCAAAATTTGGTATTCAATAATTATATTTTTTAAATAAATTGGCAGAATAAACAATTTTGAGATTTTAATATGTTTGGTTCAAAATTAATTTATTGACGTACTTTTTGTTGTCAAAACTAAGTAATCAACGTTTGATGGGTGATGGCGTGGAAATTATAAATTGTTTGAAAAAATGTGAGGTTTTGGAAAACAAAATCTGAAAAAAATTTTTTGGCGAAGAAGAAAGATGACTAGACGTGAGAAAGCTGAGACGGGCAAGTGTAAAAAAATAATATATTTGAAGCCGAAATTTTTTAGGCAAGTTTACAAGGTGGGTTATATTGTTTTTTAATATACATATACTACTTTGAATATCATATTATATTTATACAGAGTGTTTATTAAACATACCCTTGATGATTTTTAAGAACCAGCTTTGTTTCGAAGATACAGGCCGAAAAATTACATATAAAGTTTCCCAATCTGCAAGAACCGTTAAAACTGACTACCTTCTGCTAAGATGCAAAAATTTTATGTTATAAAGTATTGTCGAATATTTTTTTCCCTCTGTATCTTCGAAACAAAGCGGCTTCTCAACAATCGTTATATGTTAAAATATTCTTAGAATAATAGTACATGGAATAATCCTTTGAACGTTTGCTGTATATTCAATAAACGCAAAGTATATCTAGTGGAAAGCTTTCTTAATTATTTCTAATAATATCGATCAATAATTAAAAAAATTAAATAGAAATATCAGTTAAAGTTTTTACCAATTAATTAATTGATTGATGTTAAAGAAATTTAATCTTCATCGGATATCGGGGTCGAAACTAAATTGAATAATACTTTAAAGGCACGACGGGTAACTGGACAATTTAATTATAGAATCTTCGATAAACTAATAGAAAACGAATTAAAGTTTAAAGTAGTTAAGTTATTATTTAAAATTTGAAATGTAACGTTAACATTAAAGATTTAACTTAACGAACTGTTATTTGGTCAGATATTTAATTTCCAAATTAATTAAAATCGAGTAATACCTTATAACTGTAATGCGAGCCATTTCATTATTCACTCATGCTCTAATTCTCCAAGTCCCTCTCTGTCTTTTTTGACCTTTAAGGCTCAACTTTTCCCATTATCATACATAATTAAACCCCTTAAGTCCAAACATATGTCACTATGGCGAAGGCGCTTTCGAGTACATTCCAGATTGATCGTGATAATGTTACTAGTTTTGGTGAGAATTGGTGAGAACATTCTAGAACCTTCACCAAAATTTTAAATGTGTATATAAATATTAGTGGAGGGACACGAAGTAGTCAGTCGTATACAAACAGTTGTGAAGATATATAAATAGTAAACAATTTAAAAACATTCGAAATATATAAATTAGAATAGTATTGATTGTAAATAAATAAGCTTCCAAATAAATTATTAATAAATAAACTGTTAGTTAAAATAAACAAACGTAACAATTGGTGTCAGAAGTGTGATAGTGTGAATAAATAATGATCAAAATGACTAAAAGACTGTGTGATTTAAAAGTGACCGAGCTACTTCGATATGAAAACCGAAATATCATCTGTGAAAAACGAAATTTCCTCTTTAAAAGCCAAAGTTACGTCTGATATGACCTCTATGAATACCGATATTTCTTCTAACATTTCTTCATTAGAATGTAAAGTTTCGTCTGATATTTCTTCCTTAGAAGAAAGGTGTGTCTTCCGAAATGTCTTGTTTAAAAAACGAAATGTCTGCTGATGTAGAAAATAAGATGACCTCCGTTCAGGAGAAAATAAAACAGATGGAAAAGAAGATAGAAGAACTGGAACAAACAGAACCTGCCAAGGACGGTGAAATAAAGTGTCATGAGGTAGAGTCGAAGTTGAAATTGGAAGAAGTTGTAAATTTTGCTCGTGTTAAAGCCCCAACTTTCGACGGAAACATGTCATAAACGAACTACTTTGGGCAGTTCAAAATAGCTGCCAGAGCAAACGAATGGTCTAAACGAGAAAAGGCACTAAATTTGACCATCGCCTTTCGAGGAGACGCTTTAGATGTCCTTTAGACTCTATCCGTGGAAGAGACTTATTTTGAACAACTCAAAAAGAGATATGGCCACAAACACTTGGAGCAAGAGTACTGATTACAGTTGAAGAATCGCAAACAGAAACGAGACGGGAGCTTTCAAGAATTCAAATTAGATATTGCAAAGATGGTGCAATTTGTCTACCCATCAGCTCCGAAATACATGATTAAATGTTTGGCTATTCAAGCATTTATAGACGGACTTCGTTACCGTGAAATGCAAAGAACACTCTGTTTAGCCCGTCACAAAACATTGGTCGATGTCTTGTCCGCTGCTCTCGAATATGAAGCGGCTACGCTGGCTTATGATGGGTACAGTGAACTAATGGCTGTTTCGCATGATAAAAAGCTCTATTGAGAAGCAACCGAAGACTATTAGGTGCTGGAATTTCGGTGAAATGGAAAATGTAGGCAGTTCGCGCAAATAACTAAAGAACACTACGAATCGAAAAACCGTACCGGTGGCTGTACAGGAAGGAACATTGTTGCCTGAAAGAAGTGAAATCATAAGAATAACGCAGTTGTAAGGTACTGTAGAGAAAGCAATGCCTGTCATGGCGGAACCTTCGAAGCGCAATGAAGGTATTAGTCAAGTAACTCTGATTAGAAAGGGGTTAGCCACATCTGCTAAAGAAGTTACGGTACGAAGAACGTCGGTTGTCAGCGATGAGTGGGTTCCTGCCAAACTTAGGGCAGAACAAGAGACCGATCCCATTTAAAAGAAGATAAGAAAATAAAAAGAGGAAAATCGTAGATTGGAACTCTCTTCAGTAGTTAAATCATTTTAAACTTAGTGGGACTCTTTTTACTGGAAGATGGCTTAATAAAGCGATTACTTGAAAATGATGATCGTTCCGAGAACAGAGGACAATTGGTCATTCCAAGGAGTAGAGTAGCCGAAGTACTTCGTCAGTTACACGACAGTCCATCAGGAGGACATATTGGTGTTAAAAAACCCTTCAGAGAGTTAGGGAAAGGTTTTACTGATTCAACAGTTCCGATGATGTAAGAAATGTACCAATCTGTTTTATGAGTAATGGACTTTAACGAAAAAGGAAGGCTCCTATGAAGCAATACAACGTTGGTAGTCCATTTGATATGATCGCTTTAGATATTGCTGGGCCATTCCTCGTGACCGAGGTTCGTAATAAATACATTTTGGTGGTTATGGACTATTTTACAAAGTGAGTGGAAGTCTACTTCATTTCAAATCAAAAGACCCCTACTGTTGCAGATGTATTGATAAAAGAGTGTATCTGTCAATTTAAAGTGCCCTTGGAGATCCACAGTAACCAAGGCAAAATTTTTAAAAGTCCGTTACCTCTGTGACAGACTAGGCATGAAGAAAACCAGAACCATTGGCAAACATCTGTCAAAAGTGGTTTTAAACCATCAGCGAGATTGAGATCAGTATCTTTCGCTCTTTGAAATGGCTTATAGATCCGCTGTCAATGAATTAACAGGCCAAACACCAGCAAAGATCCTGTTTGGGCATGAGATGAGACTACCGTGCGACCTCGAGTTTGGATGCCGACCTGGAGAAGATGTAGATGGTGAAGATTATGTGATCCAGTTACGAAGAAAAATAGACGATATGCATGAATTAGTTCGCTCGCATCTTCAAATCGTCAGCGACAGAATGAAGAAGCAATACGATACCAAGCCACAGAAGGATGTTTCAAATAAGGGGACAAAGTTTGACTCAATAACCCAAAAAGACAAAAGGGTTAATCTCCTAAGCTTCAAAGGTCTTAAAGTCCGTACCTCATCAGGAATTAAATTAATGCTGTAATTTAACGTATAAGTAAGATCCCAAACGGTAAACCAAAGGTAGTGCATCAAAACAGTCTGGCACCATTTGAGGGTGAACATGAAGAAGAAGTAAACCAACTTCAAGACAAACCTGACCTTATCTTTGAAGAATGTATTAGTTAATATGCGCGATTTTCCCATTTCTCGTCCTTTCTTGCATGGGGCAGCTTTCGGATGTGACCTAATCATAGAAGGGCTCCTTAAACCACTTTATGTTGAAGACAAGGTAAGGTAATAAGAAGTTGACGAAAAATCATAACTAATTTGATGATTAGATTTAACAGTATTTTCATATGTTGCAGCTGGATCAGGGTCACATTCGATAGGGAAAAATCAAAATCTTAATAAATAATCTCATTGAGAAGAACAAATCCGGTGACTTTAAATCGTTGAGTGATATTGCTTAATGTAAAAGCTAAAGAAAAAGCTTCTTCCACAAGTTGAGCAAGGTCAAAAAATTAGAACCCTTTGCAGCCAGTATTTTTGGAGAAACATGGGCCGTAGATAATCCAGTCTTATCACAATTCCATATATTAAGAGCTGGCAAAGGAGAACATTTTTCTAGAGCTGCTTTATGGTTATTAAATGTGAGTGTGACATTTGTTTAATTAGAAGCAGTTGATCACGCTAAGCTAGTAGCCTCCGTTTAACGACGTGCTAAATCATGTTTATACCTTTTTCTAAGGCGCAACCAAAATTCTCCTGACATTTGCTTTTGATCCAACTGCGGAGGATAGCTTTTGTTATTTGATGCAGCAAATTGATAGGCTAGTTCACGAACATTTTCTAAACCATATTGTAAAGTGGGTACCACTTTAATATATTCCCCAAGAATATTCTCTTCTTCTCGATTGAACACTGTCTTTGTGCTGCAAATTTTATGTACAAGGTTGTAGTTTTCTTTGATTGTATTCTCGAAGCTTTGCATGTATCTGCGAATTGTGCTTCTTGCTAATCCAGTGTGTTTTGCAGTACTGTATAACGTAAGTCTTTTTTTATCAATTGTATCGCACTTATTAATTTTTCCGGATCTGGCCGATCCCATTTTACTCCATTTTGCTGCGCGGCATATTTTGTTGTAAAACTACCGCAGAATAATAACTGTTACAAAATAAATAAAGGTACTCCTTTATTAAATCATAATGTACCTTTAACCTGCTTTAGGTTCATCGTGTTGTACGTTGGACATGTTCAAGGTAGATCGTGTTTATTATGTTCATGGTACAGCACCGTGTAATGCGTCAAACAATCAATCATAAAAAATTGAGGTTAGCAATGTATCGGTTAGAAATAGACGAAATAAAATTTAAATAACTGCTAAATTGATTTGAGGGAAATTCTAATTAAAACATACTTAAGTATCGGGTCGGTAGTGTAGCGGTCTAACGCGCTTATATTCATTTATAGGCAAGTTTATGAGTCTGAGACTGCTGGGCTTCGAATCCCAGACCAGACCATGTGGATTTTTAATTAAATTGCATGGTACGGTTTAGGATTTGATGTGTGCCGTATTAATAGAAAATCAATTTCTGTTGATATGACATGCATATTAAAAAATCGCCATGCATTACCGTCTCGATGATGGTGGGTGAGGTTTTCCGGGTTTTCCTCACCTGTAAGTCAAATGGCACCATCAATCATCTTTAAGTCGCCCCGGAGTGTCACGGCAAATAATAGTAATAATAATAGCCGTCCCTTCCCCTACACAAGTCGTTCAGTCGACTTCAGGTGTTGAAATTCACTCGTAAGGGGGTGAATTAGGGAGAGTATTATTATTATTTATTATTATTTGCGATATACTCATAAAGAAATTACTTACATTTTAAAAAATCAAAATTAAAACCGCTTCACTAATCTGCTTTAGTCATCAGATGATCAAAACAGTGTTTATACTGTCGGATGTAAGCTGGCGCATGATCACTATTCATCCCGTTCAATGAAAGTACCGCGCAGTTTAAATTTTGAAGATACGTTCGAGGTACAACGATGTCCAGGGTACAACACACATCCCCAACTAGCCATTCATAAAAGTGTATTTGTTGTGAAGTTCTCATCATCATCTATTGTATAGTCCAGGAGACAGTGACGATTTTCGGTATTTATTTTCTCAGTCAGCAAGCACGAATAGAGAATTGTAGGATTAGCAATTCTAAGCAAAATTCATATATATTTAGAGGGGGATCCGATGGGCTGAGGCCGAAAATGCGTCAAAACATACGAGAACACGGCCCTTTTTTTCCATTGATAAAAATAGTTTTAGTAGTAACAGATGTACTGAAGTTAAGTAAAAAAATAGTCTGATTAATCTGTATGGATAATATATTTGGCAAGTTGCATAAAATACACTTTCAAACTAGTTATGTACACAATTATTTCTACGACCACAATTATTTAAAGAATGTTCCAGGTGTTTTGTATATTAAAGTGTACGCATAGGACACATAAATAAAATCTTATATCACAATGTTTTACCTAACCAGTTGGTTTATTTATAGAAATTAAACATAATAATTGAAGATATTACAGAAGAAAATAGGGAAATAAATTTTATTTCCTTTTACACTTTTATATAATAATTGTTTTATTTAGAATTCACGAATCACTTATTACTCTACATAAATTATAATTATTGTTAGTTTCGTCAAATCATTTAAACTAGAGGTGTGAGGAAAATACAGTGAACTGTGGAACGCCAATATCGTTGGATGCGCGTGGCAGAAATGGTCCTATAATACTGCTAAAAACATAGCTAAATTTTCATGGAAACACTGTACTTTTGACATTTGCGATACTCCGACGCATATGCATTATTGATGTAATCTCATGATTTTACAGTAATAGTTTTTGCAATTTTAGTGTGATTTTTAGGTTATTATGGTTATTCATTTTATTTGGTTCTGATCTTTTGCGCTTTTAGAGTATTTGTCTTTTATAAAGTTTTTAATTTGAATTTTAATATTGTGGTCTATTTATATTTGATTGCTGCTTTTCGACTAGTGCTTTATTCTTTTTTTGTTAAAATAAGCTTATTACCATTAAATACATGCTTCTAGTTGATATATACCTAATCGTCATCGGGTGCTTGCAACAATGGGAAAAAGTGTATGGTTTTTTTGGTGTAAAGTTAGACGCCTTCATTTTTCAGGTAAGTTATTTGTAGTTATTTTTTACTTAAAAGGATAGCAAGGTTCGGGTGCGACTTTTGGGTTTTAGCTATCTGAGCCAAATTGTCGGCTAAGTGTCCTCTTTTAGGGCACCCAGAACCGAAAACTATATAGGTATATAATATGTTTTTTTTTTATTATTTTTTAATATGTATGCAGCTTGGATGAGGGCTTTAGGAAGAGATCCTAAGACTGAACACTGACTGCTATAAATGCCGTTTTTAGAGCACATTTCATAGTAAGTGATTTCATTCCAGCAGCAATGAGGAAACGTTTAAAAAACATGCTGTACCAGCTATTACTTTAAGACCTCGTCTCTTTAAGTTATTATTACTTCATTCTAATGCATATATTAAAATGGTTTTTAACTTATGTCCTTATGATTAAAAGATGTAGGTATTTTAGTTATGTTATAATAGAAATATATGATACTTTGTATTGACTGACCTACTGGCCACTGGTCATTCCACTTTTACTCCCTTTTTTCATAAATTATCAAATTATTTAAAAACAAATACATACCTAGCTATTTTCTGTAAATTACATTAAAATTTTAGTATTAATACTTTACTAATAAAACTTCAGTTAATTTATCTTATATATAAACACAACGAAAGAGTTAATTGGATTTTCTCCTTGTTGAGTTTCAAAAATAGTAATTTAACATGATTTAAAAACAAATATATGAAATGGGCAAAATAGGCCTGCAAAGGCACTTTGTAAACAATCTCACTTGTATCGATGTGACGTAATGCGCGAATTCAATCTGGCTTACTTTTGTTAATAGATTGGTGTTCCATTTTAAATATACAGTTCACCGGGAATAGATTATTTAAATATACACGGACCGGGAAAACAAGTACGAAAAAATTCACTGGCTCCTGGACTAGTACTGTATCGAAGGAATTTTTATGAATGAAACAATATACGACCCTCCACAATTGCGGTCTACTCTACTTCCGCTGTTGTCAGACATTATTATTATTTTTTTTTTTTTTTTGACAATTTAAAGACCTAACAGTAATTCAAGCAAACGCAATAACATTACTACAGTTAAAAACATCGCAAACTTTGCATCAATATTTTAATTTTATCCAAATATTGCATTTCTGTCGAGGATCATTCGCGTTGACTTCAGAAATTGTGTAATCTGTATTGGTTATATATATCTATAGTTAAAAGCACGTAAACTTGGCATCAATGTTCAATCCGATTATTGAGTTTCTACCGCGGACACCACCGTTCATTCTTCAAAAATTTTGTAAATAATCCTGTCTTGGTTATATATCTATGGTACAACAGGTTCCCCTATATATTGATTTTAAAACCAAAAATGGTTTATTGTGCACTTTATATGTAAAAATTAGAAAAAATAATTTTGTATATATATTGTTTAATAAGTTAAACCCTTCTAAAATATTAAGACTAAACAAAAACTAACAGAATATTAAAGACACAATCTTCCGATTTAATATAATTTGGAATTTATAAGTAAACCAAATTAATTTCCACAATAAATCGTATAAAGCACAAATGTAGCGCTCTTGCATACAAATAGCTTTCTCTAAATAAATGTACTCTATTATTTATGACTAAGAAAGGGGAAAATAAATTATTATTTTAAAATATCGTAGTGCTTAACATTTTAACAATTTGATAGAAGAGTACATAACGAATTTTTTGCAAGTATGCAGCTTTAATATTATTTCAGTTGTAGACAGAAAAAATATGTACTTTGCTGATTTTTGTTTATTCTTTTATCTTTTCTTATTTATTTTATTTTTAAAAATATAACTCCCTTCATGAACTGAGCTCAGTCAAATTAATTAAATTTTACTTTACAGAAATGAAAGCCATGCAAAGAAAAATCTAGAAACTCGACTAACTAGATTATTATTGGCTTTGTTATTGCTCCTGGAATGCACTTCTATAAGCATCCTATGTCCTTTCTGGCCAGTGCGTTAAATTTTATCGTACATTCTGTTTTATATATAACACAATATTACTTTCTTGGGTTTATTACAGTCTGTAATAGGAAGTTTCATATTATATTTAAAATTCTAAATCTATAAATTAGAAAGAATATATTCAAATTAACGGTTTCATATTAATTATTAATAAAACATTTGATTATGACATCTACTCAATATTCAATTTATCTGTAAATATGTGAGTATTTAATTGAGTTTACAAAAATGACAGTTCTTCATACAATTTATTTGTTACTTGTCAAAACTTTGTCTAGTTTTTAACATTACATTAAAATACTATACACATAATTATTTTTAGAAATAAATTTACTTTCTAATATGGATGAAATTTCGACAATAATTTACCTCTGGTAAGTAAGTAAGTAAGTAAGTAAGTAAGTAAGTAAGTAAGTAAGTAAGTAAGTAAGTAAGTAAGTAAGTAAGTAAGTAAGTAAGTAAGTAAGTAAGTAAGTAAGTAAGTAAGTAAGTAAGTAAGTAAGTAAGTAAGTAAGTAAGTAAGTAAGTAAGTAAGTAAGTAAGTAAGTAAGTAAGTAAGTAAGTAAGTAAGTAAGTAAGTAAGTAAGTAAGTAAGTAAGTAAGTAAGTAAGTAAGTAAGTAAGTAAGTAAGTAAGTAAGTAAGTAAGTAAGTAAGTAAGTAAGTAAGTAAGTAAGTAAGTAAGTAAGTAAGTAAGTAAGTAAGTAAGTAAGTAAGTAAGTAAGTAAGTAAGTAAGTAAGTAAGTAAGTAAGTAAGTAAGTAAGTAAGTAAGTAAGTAAGTAAGTAAGTAAGTAAGTAAGTAAGTAAGTAAGTAAGTAAGTAAGTAAGTAAGTAAGTAAGTAAGTAAGTAAGTAAGTAAGTAAGTAAGTAAGTAAGTAAGTAAGTAAGTAAGTAAGTAAGTAAGTAAGTAAGTAAGTAAGTAAGTAAGTAAGTAAGTAAGTAAGTAAGTAAGTAAGTAAGTAAGTAAGTAAGTAAGTAAGTAAGTAAGTAAGTAAGTAAGTAAGTAAGTAAGTAAGTAAGTAAGTAAGTAAGTAAGTAAGTAAGTAAGTAAGTAAGTAAGTAAGTAAGTAAGTAAGTAAGTAAGTAAGTAAGTAAGTAAGTAAGTAAGTAAGTAAGTAAGTAAGTAAGTAAGTAAGTAAGTAAGTAAGTAAGTAAGTAAGTAAGTAAGTAAGTAAGTAAGTAAGTAAGTAAGTAAGTAAGTAAGTAAGTAAGTAAGTAAGTAAGTAAGTAAGTAAGTAAGTAAGTAAGTAAGTAAGTAAGTAAGTAAGTAAGTAAGTAAGTAAGTAAGTAAGTAAGTAAGTAAGTAAGTAAGTAAGTAAGTAAGTAAGTAAGTAAGTAAGTAAGTAAGTAAGTAAGTAAGTAAGTAAGTAAGTAAGTAAGTAAGTAAGTAAGTAAGTAAGTAAGTAAGTAAGTAAGTAAGTAAGTAAGTAAGTAAGTAAGTAAGTAAGTAAGTAAGTAAGTAAGTAAGTAAGTAAGTAAGTAAGTAAGTAAGTAAGTAAGTAAGTAAGTAAGTAAGTAAGTAAGTAAGTAAGTAAGTAAGTAAGTAAGTAAGTAAGTAAGTAAGTAAGTAAGTAAGTAAGTAAGTAAGTAAGTAAGTAAGTAAGTAAGTAAGTAAGTAAGTAAGTAAGTAAGTAAGTAAGTAAGTAAGTAAGTAAGTAAGTAAGTAAGTAAGTAAGTAAGTAAGTAAGTAAGTAAGTAAGTAAGTAAGTAAGTAAGTAAGTAAGTAAGTAAGTAAGTAAGTAAGTAAGTAAGTAAGTAAGTAAGTAAGTAAGTAAGTAAGTAAGTAAGTAAGTAAGTAAGTAAGTAAGTAAGTAAGTAAGTAAGTAAGTAAGTAAGTAAGTAAGTAAGTAAGTAAGTAAGTAAGTAAGTAAGTAAGTAAGTAAGTAAGTAAGTAAGTAAGTAAGTAAGTAAGTAAGTAAGTAAGTAAGTAAGTAAGTAAGTAAGTAAGTAAGTAAGTAAGTAAGTAAGTAAGTAAGTAAGTAAGTAAGTAAGTAAGTAAGTAAGTAAGTAAGTAAGTAAGTAAGTAAGTAAGTAAGTAAGTAAGTAAGTAAGTAAGTAAGTAAGTAAGTAAGTAAGTAAGTAAGTAAGTAAGTAAGTAAGTAAGTAAGTAAGTAAGTAAGTAAGTAAGTAAGTAAGTAAGTAAGTAAGTAAGTAAGTAAGTAAGTAAGTAAGTAAGTAAGTAAGTAAGTAAGTAAGTAAGTAAGTAAGTAAGTAAGTAAGTAAGTAAGTAAGTAAGTAAGTAAGTAAGTAAGTAAGTAAGTAAGTAAGTAAGTAAGTAAGTAAGTAAGTAAGTAAGTAAGTAAGTAAGTAAGTAAGTAAGTAAGTAAGTAAGTAAGTAAGTAAGTAAGTAAGTAAGTAAGTAAGTAAGTAAGTAAGTAAGTAAGTAAGTAAGTAAGTAAGTAAGTAAGTAAGTAAGTAATTCATTAAATTCTCAAAACGTACAATTTAAGTATTAATAATTTTAAATTTTGTTTGTTGCCCAAGCACCCAATTCCTTACATGCCTAGGCAGCTTTGCCTGTATACATGCAACGATATAATGTAATTAATTAAAGACAATTATATAAAAAAAATATGTTGACCTGAATCTAACCTAACCTAACCTAACTTATTTAAAGAAAAAATACATGTCGAGAATTAATATTAAGTAATCAAATTAGTAAAAAAGGAAGGAAAAGAAATTTACCATAAGGGATGGAGAATGGAACCTGTAGTTGTAGCAGTTAATAATATTTTTGTATTTTGATAAAAAATATCACTATTGAACTGCACGAGTTTTAATTTAAATTTAAATTTGCTTATTTCAATTATATTTTTAAGATCAAATAGAATGGAGTTATATAATTTAGGGGCAAAGAATAAGAAGGTTTTTTGCGCGATGGATTTTTTATATGTATTAATATAAAAGTTATTGATCTTTTAGAACAGGTATTGTTAAGTTTATATACATTTTTATTATTATGAACTCAACTATGCATTGATAAGTATAAATTAAATTTATTTTAAAAATGTTCGTTTCTCTATAAAGGAGTTCAGTGGAATATATTTTATTTTTTTTAAATATAATTTTTATAATTGTATTTTGAGTGATTTGTGAATAGTTTAGGTTGCTAATAAAAGTGCCGCCCCCATAATACTATGCCGTACTTTATAATAGATTCAATTAGCGAGTGATAAAGCATATTCAATTTTTTTTCTTGACAGTTTGTCCCTTAAATTGTAAAGCCTATGCATAAGAGTTCTTAACCGTTTATTTACATTTGTTATATGTTCTTTCCATCGTATATGCTGATCTAAGACAATACCTAAATATTTCATGGAATAAACTTTTTCTAATACTGGGCATAAGCAATTTTTATCATTAGTGCATTTTGATTCATGCAACTTTAACTGAAAATCAGGTGGTGGCTGTGTGGTAATTGTAGGGGTGAATGTTATAAACTTAGTTTTTTTTACGTTTAAAGTAAGTAGGTAATGGCCTAGCCAGATTTGTAGTTTATTTAAGTCTCTTTCAGCTGCAGTTTTTAAGGCATCCCAATTCGTCCCGGTGATTAATAGTGCTGTGTCGTCGTCGGTGTCACGACAGATTCTTTCCACTGGGCAGGTATTTTAGAAGTTTCGAAAGGGAGATTTATTATGTGTTTCAAAGGAGATTTAATATAATTGTGGATATGTTTTATTGTTTTAGTAGAAATTTTGTCCGTTCCAGGAGCAGAATTATTTTTTAGTTTTGATATTAACATAATAATTTCATTGTCTGTAACAGGTTGTAGGAATATCGAAGAGTTATTTTTATCTGATTCTAAGAAATTTTCTGATAGAACGGTTTAATTAATTTTTTTTTACATTTTTTCACCTAGTTTTGTAAAATAATTATTAAAAATATTTACTTTTTCTTTATTGTTACTTATAAGTTCGTTTTTATCATTTATAATAGTTGAGTTTTCGGTTTGATTAGATTTTTTTTTTTTTCATATCTTGTTATACTATTTATAGCCTTTCAAATTTTTTTATAATCTTTATTTGCTTCTTTCACCTTTCTCCTATAGTAGTCGTTTTTTGTTTTCCTAATTAATGTATTTAGTTTCTTTCTGTAATTTTTATACTGAGATTCTAGCGCATCTAAATAGTCCTTAATTAAGTTTTTTTTTTAAATAATCCCTGTGTTTAATGGACGTGGTAATACCATACGTAATCCACGGCTTGATTTTCCTATTTTTATTTTGTGGGATATGTTTGATTTTTTATTTATGTATTTTATTATTAAAAATGTTATAGGCAACTTGTGAGTCGTTAGTACCTAATACATTTACCCAGTTTTCTTTACTAATTAATTTATTTAGTAAATTTAAATTTAAAACAGTATTACTCTTTTGATCTGTAATTGATCTTATTGATTATTTATGAGATAAGTCTGATATAAAAATGAATGGACTGTAATGATCAGTCATATCTGAAAGAAATACGTTACTAATATAATTTCAGTATGTAGTTATAGATATAAGGTATTGCTAAAAGAATATTCGTTAAAGAATAATTTAAAAATTCGGAAACAAATCTCAATAATCCCACTACGAATTATTAAGGCTATTTCAGAACCCCAAAAGTGAAAACACATCAAACTATCGGCTGGGAAACTCGTCAGTTAATTTTGCGATGGTCCAGTGGTTAGGGCATTGAGTGCGCTGAGAGAATTTTTTTTCAAATCTCTGAGTAGGTGTTTTCACCTTTGGGGAGCAGGGATGGTCTTAATAATTAGTAAGGGGATTTTTGAGATTTGTTGTCGAATTTTCAAATTATTCTACAACTTATTTCAGATAATTCTGACCTTTAGGATTTCGATTTGCAATCAACGATATATTACATACAAAATTTTCAATGTACGTTAAGTCTGGATAGAGACCCCCAACGTGCTTTACTTTGTTTTAATTCACACGTATAGCTGTTAATAAAAGATGATGTTTAATATGTTAAACGCCTTTATCGAGGGATCGTAGCAGAAGAACGACATTTATGATAACGAAAAGAACCATGGGGGTCTGGAGCAAGTTAAGTAGCCTTGCACACTGAACAATGATTTGTAGAAGTAATTGAAAAATAATATTTTCAAACTGTTTTTGTTCTCTATCAGTACAAGTAAATATATCAGTAAATATATTTGTAAGTATAGCAGTTAATACATAAGTAAATGTATCAGTAAATATAGTAGTAAATATATTAGTAAATATGTCAGTAAATATATCAATTATTATTTCAGTAAATTTGTCATAAAATATGTGTAATGTATACACGTTGTTTTATTTTTTAGAAAGTATATACTTCAGCAACTAATTCAGTGAATATTTTAGCAAATTGCTTAATAATACATAATTTAGATCAGTAAAAAGTTCAGTAAATATTTCAACGCATAGTTCAGTAAATAGTTCACAATGATTTAATAAATAATTTAGTAAATAGTTCAGTAAATAGTTTAGTAAATAGATCAGAAAATAATTTAGTTAACTGTTTAAATTAATAAATCAGTAAATTGTTCAGAAAATAGTATATTAAATAGTTCTATAAAAAGTTTAGTAAATATTTTACTAATTAGTAAAGATTTTACTAAATAGTAAAGTGAACAGTTTAGTAAATATTTAGGTTTATAGTTTGGTAAATAGTTTATTAAATAGTTTAGTAAATAGCTTAGTAAATAGTTTAGTAAATAGTTTAGTAAATAGTTTAGTAAATAGTTTAGTAAATAGTTTAGTAAATAGTTTAGTAAATAGTTTAGTAAATAGTTTAGTAAATAGTTTAGTAAATAGTTTAGTAAATAGTTTAGTAAATAGTTTAGTAAATAGTTTAGTAAATAGTTTAGTAAATAGTTTAGTAAATAGTTTAGTAAATAGCTTAGTAAATAGTTTAGTAAATGTTTTAGTAAATAGTTTAGTAAATAGTTTAGTAAATAGTTTAGTAAATAGTTTAGTAAATAGTTTAGTAAATAGTTTAGTAAATAGTTAAGTAAATAGTTTAGTAAATAGTTTAGTAAATAGTTTAGTAAATAGTTTAGTAAATAGTTTAGTAAATAGTTTAGTAAATAGTTTAGTAAATAGTTTAGTAAATAGTTTGATAAATAGTTTAGTAAATAGTTTAGTAAATAGTTTAGTAAATAGTTTAGTAAATAGTTTAGTAAATAGTTTAGTAAATAGTTTAGTAAATAGTTTAGTAAATAGTTTAGTAAATAGTTTAGTAAATAGTTTAGTAAATAGTTTAGTAAATAGTTTAGTAAATAGTTTAGTAAATAGTTTAGTAAATAGTTTAGTAAATAGTTTAGTAAATAGTTTAGTAAATAGTTTAGTAAATAGTTTAGTAAATAGTTTAGTAAATAGTTTAGTAAATAGTTTAGTAAATAGTTTAGTAAATAGTTTAGTAAATAGTTTAGTAAATAGTTTAGTAAATAGTTTAGTAAATAGTTTAGTAAATAGTTTAGTAAATAGTTTAGTAAATAGTTTAGTAAGTAGTTTAGTGAATAGTTTAGTAAATAGTTTAGCAAATAGTTTAGTAAATAGCTTAGTAAATAGTTTAGTAAATAGTTTAGTAAATAGTTTAGTAAATAGTTTAGTAAATAGTTTAGTAAATAGTTTAGTAAATAGTTTAGTAAATAGTTTAGTAAATAGTTTAGTAAATAGTTTAGTAAATAGTTTAGTAAATAGTTTAGTAAATAGTTTAGTAAATAGTTTAGTAAATAGTTTAGTAAATAGTTTAGTAAATAGTTTAGTAAATAGTTTAGTAAATAGTTTAGTAAATAGTTTAGTAAATAGTTTAGTAAATAGTTTAGTAAATAGTTTAGTAAATAGTTTAGTAAATAGTTTAGTAAATAGTTTAGTAAATAGTTTAGTAAATAGTTTAGTAAATAGTTTAGTAAATAGTTTAGTAAATAGTTTAGTAAATAGTTTAGTAAATAGTTTAGTAAATAGTTTAGTAAATAGTTTGATAAATAGTTTAGTAAATAGTTTAGTAAATAGTTTAGTAAATAGTTTAGTAAATAGTTTAGTAAATAGTTTAGTAAATAGTTTAGTAAATAGTTTAGTAAATAGTTTAGTAAATAGTTTAGTAAATAGTTTAGTAAATAGTTTAGTAAATAGTTTAGTAAATAGTTTAGTAAATAGTTTAGTAAATAGTTTAGTAAATAGTTTAGTAAATAGTTTAGTAAATAGTTTAGTAAATAGTTTAGTAAGTAGTTTAGTAAATAGTTTAGTAAATAGTTTAGTAAATAGTTTAGTAAATAGTTTAGTAAATAGTTTAGTAAATAGTTTAGTAAATAGCTTAGTAAATAGTTTAGTAAATAGTTTAGTAAATAGTTTAGTAAATAGTTTAGTAAATAGTTTAGTAAATAGTTTAGTAAATAGTTTAGTAAATAGTTTAGTAAATAGTTTAGTAAATAGTTTAGTAAATAGTTTAGTAAATAGTTTAGTAAATAGTTTAGTAAATAGTTTAGTAAATAGTTTAGTAAATAGTTTAGTAAATAGTTTAGTAAATAGTTTAGTAATAAGTTTAGTAAATAGTTTAGTAAATAGTTTAGTAAATAGTTTAGTAAATAGTTTAGTAAATAGTTTAGTAAATAGTTTAGTAAATAGTTTAGTAAATAGTTTAGTAAATAGTTTAGTAAATAGTTTAGTAAATAGTTTAGTAAATAGTTTAGTAACTAATTTAGTAAACAGTTTAGTAAATAGTTCTGTAAATAGTTTGATGTATAGTTTAGTAAATAGTTCCAAAGTTCAGTAAGTAATTCAGAAGATACCCAGGCAGCACACATTAGTATAACTAACGTATTTTATACGTAATACTCGTTTAATTTTGGTATTGGTTGATTCCGTATACGTTTACAGTTTACGATTATTATACATGCCGTATTTTAAAAGATATATTATACGTTTTTTGTATACATCCTATGGTATATAATTGTAAATTTTTCTGCGTTTAAATGTAGTTAACAATATACGACTATTTTTAGTTTGCGATGAACTATTTATATACAGTGGGCCTAAATATACGTTTAGGTTTATTTAAAATAAATTCGTATAAATTTACATAATATTACAATATGTAATCTTCGTTTATAACTCCCGTTTAAATTTCGTCTTGGTTGATTTTTTAAACGTTTACCATCTACCATTTTTATACTTAACGTTTTTTAACATATAAATTAAACGCTTTTGTTTGTGGATACTAGTTAATATACCTATATTATTCTACGTTTAAATATAAGTCACCTTAAACGCATATTACCAGTTTACGATGAACTAGTAGACAGAAGTAAATAATATGTATATATTTAGGTTTATTTAAATAAAAAGCTTATTTATTTACATTACACCATATTTTTTTAATTATATTACCTGTAATATTTATAACAATTCCCCATTGTACAAATTTCAAACACCCGAACATTTAAATAACCCGCCAATAACCATGGTGGGATGGACTAGTCCATGTCGTTTCAGTGAGTGAGATTTGGGGTGTGCTTTAAGCTGGGCTGGTCCAAAGTTCGCGTAGTGCAGAGAATCGAGAGGGGAGTAAGGTACCGGCAGACGATCGGGAATCAGCTGACTGATGGTGGCTGGTTGCTGTGAAGTGCTCGCATCAATCAGACAATTCACGCTATTATAAGTTATATTTCTGTTAACTAGTTGCTAACCACGATAATTGTTTTTTATGTATTAAAAAGTTCTTGTAAAATAGTTGGTGTTGTTGTTGTTGTGCCCAGTTGCATTGCATGTTGCTTTGGCGTCCTGGCTTTTACGATATTGATTAAAAGCATATAGGTAAGTTTCTATTAATGTTTTAATTTAGCTACTCTTTTAATAATTGTTGCATTTTATTACACTGTGTAAAATGATTATAGAAATTCCAGAACATAACCTTACTTTTGTTTCTCTTATTTTTATACGTATTTCTATACGTATTTTTTAGGCTAGTTATTCCAAGCATACTTATTTCCCTTTTTTTTATCAGTTGTTTTTTATTTAATAAAATATCTAAAATAACCCTGTCTCGGCGTCATCTACTAAGAAAAATAGCACAAAATTTTCAAGATGCTTTAAAGTCAAATCAATTTTTTTTATTCCCAATGAAGATAACATTAATAAGGCGTCGGACATTAATATATCATCTGATTCTATTATTTATAATAATTTCCTAGAAAATAATACAAATTTAACTTTGGAGCTTTTAGAAAATATTTCAGTTATATTTTGGTTATAGGAATGGGGGTGAACCAAGAGACTTAACCGACCTAACGATTAGAAGTGCTATGCAAGATTGGCTTAAGTTAGCTAAGGCCTGTCTAGGACACAACACATCCAAAATGTTAAGCTAAGATTTTAATTTTCATATATATTTTTTGTCAGTTAAAGAAAAGTTTCGTTTAGTTTGTTATTCAGTATTTTAGTGTTTATTTTTTAGTACTTATTTATTTTTTAGTATTTTATTGTTCATTTTTTTTTAATAAAATATTGTTCTGTACATATAACAAGTGATCAAAAAAATTTGCTAAATATTTAGGCCAATTACAACCAAAATAGAAACACGAGTAATACCTATTTCTAATGTATACACACCTGCTATGGATGAAATCCAAACTGTCATTTAAGAAATATTAACATTTTTCCTTGGCCTCTTTTAGAAATTTTGTTTTGATCACTTTATTTAATTTGTGTTTGAAATACATTTAAAACAATATCAGGTAGACGCATTTTACACATTAATAAAATAAGATAAATCTAATATAGACGTATAGTAAAACAGGATAATAAAAGGTAGATAAAGTAGTAAAGTTAGACGTATAAAACATAAAAAAAATATACGTTTATAGGGCGGACATTTTCACGTATATATTGGGTAGTACATCAACGGTATCCATACGTATATTGTAGTACATAAAAAAACGTCTTTTATACCAAAGTGGATTCGTATAAATATACTACAACTATAAATCTAATATAGACGTATAGTAAAAACGTTTAATTATAGGTGGATAAATTCTTAGTAATCGACGTTTATAAGGCGGACATTTTCACAAATATATTTGGTAGTACATCAACCGTATTCATACGTATGGTAGTACCTAAAAAAAATAACGTAATTTATACCAAAGTGTGCTGCCTGGGTAGATTAGTAATTGTTTCAGTAAGTGAATAACTCTATAGATGTAAATATTTTACTGATAATTTAGTAAATGCTTTATTTATTAGTTTAGTAGGTATTTTAGTACGTACTTCTGTAAATACCTAAGTAGCCGCTTAAGTAGCTCCATTAAATAGTTTAATAAAAACTTGGTTAAAAAACTTTAGTAAAAATTTCAGCAAATAGTACAGTAAATTGTTCTCTAAATAGAACAGCAAGTATTTCTCTAAATACTTAAATAAATAGTGTAATTATCCCATTCAATAATTGTATGACTCAGTAAATACTTCAGTAAATTAATACTTTACTAAATAATACGTTAGTAAATACGTTAGTAAATACGTTAGTAAATACGTTAGTAAATACGTTAGTAAATACGTTAGTAAATACGTTAGTAAATACGTTAGTAAATACGTTAGTAAATACGTTAGTAAATACGTTAGTAAATACGTTAGTAAATACGTTAGTAAATACGTTAGTAAATACGTTAGTAAATACGTTAGTAAATACGTTAGTAAATACGTTAGTAAATACGTTAGTAAATACGTTAGTAAATACGTTAGTAAATACGTTAGTAAATACGTTAGTAAATACGTTAGTAAATACGTTAGTAAATACGTTAGTAAATATGTAAGTAAATACGTTAGTAAATGCGTTAGTAAATACGTTAGTAAATACGTCAGTAAATAAGTCAGTAAATACGTCAGTAAATACCTCAGTAAATACGTCAGTAAATACGTCAGTAAATACGTCAGTAAATACGTCAGTAAATACGTCAGTAAATACGTCAGTAAATACGTCAGTAAATACAACAGTAAATACGTTAGTAAATACGTTAGTAAATACGTTAGTAAATACGTCAGTAAATACGTCAGTAAATACGTCAGTAAATACATCAGTAAATACATCAGTTAATACATCGGTAAATACGTCAGTTAATCTAGACTGCCGGGCTTCGAATCCCAGTCCAGACCATGTGGATTTTTAATTAAATTGCATGGTTCGGTATAGGATTTGATGTGTGCCGTATTAATAGAAATTTAATTTCTGTTCATATGACATGCAGATTATAAAATCGCCATGCCTTACAGTCTCGATGATGGTGGGTGAGGTTTTTCAGGTTTTCCTCACCTGTAAGTCAAATGGCACCATCAATCATATTTAAGTCGCCCCGGAGCGCCACGGCAAATAATAATTATTCCCGTCCCTTTCCACGCACAAGCTCAGCTTTTGGGGTTAAAATTCAGTCGTGAGATGGTGAATTAGGGAGAGTATTATTATTATAATTATTATTATTATCTTTCAGTATAAAATACTTCAGGAAATGCTACAGTAAATACGTTAGTTAATCTTTCAGTATAAAATACTACAGCAAATGCTACAGTAAATACTTTATTAAATACTTACCAAAATACTTCAATAAATCATGGGTATTTCTGGTTATTATTTATTTTGGAATTTAATGTACCTATACGTAATTGCAAGTTTTTCCATTGGTCTTATTATTAGTAAAAATAGTTCGTCTAATAAAGTTCTAGAGGCATCTATTCGAATAACAATATCTTAACAGTAACAATATGATAACTTCATTACAACCAATATCGATCTAGAAAGAGTAGGAAATAAAACTTTGTTACCCGATTTCTCAAAACGACGATTATGGACATTACTTTTAAAAAAAATATTGTTCCAAGAATAACTTTTAAAGAATAGTTTTTACTTAATCAAAAATTTGTCATAGTGGAACCTTTCACTACTTAGACATTGTATATTAGTCCTTAGGAATGTTATGTGAATCACCCTGTATATAAATGCATTTATACCGCACCAATCAATAAATAAAATGCATAGAAATAATATAAAATCCTTATTAAATGGTCCTCTGATTTACATAGATTTTGATTAACGAATTGTAGCAAATGATAAAAAAAAATTCGTCTTACCGCCTTTCCTAAACCTAGTTTGGATAAGAAAATAATTTTTAAATATTTCAAGAATTTGTTATTCGTATAATTTAAAATAAACATCAATTGTCCACGGAAGTAGGCTACGTATTTCAATTGGGTCACGAAAATTTGGGTTGTAACATTTTTCAAAGCACAGTTAGCGCAAGGTCATTTAGAAAGGATTTAGTACCTATTCGAGTGTCCTCGAAGCCAGAGAAATATATCGACTGTGCTGTTTAGTGTCCTGTTTTTATTTCTACTAACTGTAACCGACCGCCTCTTAGTCTATAAATAAAACATGTACCTACCGCAAAATATGCAAAAATAGTCAGGTACAACATGGGCGGCGTAATATATCGTATAATATGCACATTATATCATTTATATTACTAAATAACTTCTATTTGATTCCTACATCGTGTAGTAGACTTGTTCCGGTGGTGGGAGCGTTCTTGTGACCTGTGAATTTCAAAGTTGTAACGGTTGAAACCGTTTTCGTTATTTAGACCCAAACATTGTAACGGTCGGAACCGTTTTCGTTATTTTGACACCAACATCTCTACACAAATGTCATTTGTCGTTTATGCCTTATGTCTAAAGTTGGTAATTCATTTCGATTTTGTATCTGTCAACGAATAGGTTGATTTGAAAATTATCTTTTATCTTGGACATCCGATGTACTAATTGTCTTTAATATTTTTAATGACCGTCTGATTTTAAAAAGGTAAGTTTCCTACCGATATTTTGTTGAAAATGTATATTTTGTACAAGAAATTCTAATTAAAATGTCAAATTTGAAACATTGATTAACACATGATAATCCATTTTATATAATTTTATCTATCCTTTTGTTAGGAAATACATAATATGCTTTACTATATTTAAATATGTTAAATAAGATTTTTCCTTTTCATATTAATTTTGTTTTTTTAAGGTGAAGTGGGGAGAAAAAGTCCTTTATATCTCACAAGGAAAGTCAATGTTTAATTATCCAACAAAACATTGAGTGCGACCGGTTTCGAAGTATCATCACTTCATCTTCAGGCTCGCCTAGTGGAAAGGAGAATATGTGGTGTAAGGTGTGTTGACTTTGAGCCCACAATATATAAAATAGTAAAAAATAGAAAAAACTCACCATACTCTCCATCCACTAGGGAATACTACAGACAAGTTTCATCAAAACGTGGGCGATGAAATAAATTGTAAAACAAAACAATGTTACAAGTTATAAAAGGTTAAAAATATTTGAAAAACAAATATTAGTCGATATAAACAGTTAAAAATTTTAAAATATTCAAGACTATACAAAAACAAATCACATACATTAAACAGATTAAAATATAAGGCCTATTTTAAGCAACATTGCTGTTTTTTATAAAAATCTAACATTTTTGAAAGGAGACCTGTCAAGTTAAGGCCTCTACAGGTGGTGGTAAGTACTAACAAAAAATTCTTGGATAAACTTATGACAGGGTATAGGTAATAAGATGTAAACCATGAGTGAAGAAATATTTATTATTTATTATATAAGATTTGGGCCATGAACCAATCACCAAGTGTATGTGATGTTGTAGGATAAAATAAGAAAGAAGAAGAAATGACTGGGTTAACTGTTGTGAAGCAACTGAAAAATAAAAGAAGAAGAAGAAAAGAAGAAAATGACAGATGTAAAAACACACCACTTAACCTAGTCCTTAAACATGCACGTTGGTTTTTTGTGGGAAGAAATTACTTACTGAAATGTACCCCTTGCAAGGAAATATGTGAATAGAAATAAAGGGGGAGGTTAAAAAGGAAGTTAGAACGATAAATTTAGATTAGTGTTGAGAAAACTGGAGGAGTTTCTGACATTATCTGGGCATTTAAGCAACCAACAGGATTTAATTTTAAATTTCTCAATATCTCGAGGCTTTCGAAGCTATTAAGAGTAAATCTATGGTAGGAACTATGTAGGATTTCGAAACCTTCAGTTGAATCGAAGTCGTGATTTAAGTCCAGTAGGTGGTTGGCAAAATGTGAAAATCCTGTTGTATTTTGGTTAAGACAACGCAAATGTTCTTTTAAACGGATCTTGAAATTTCGAAATGTGCGTCCCACATAGAAAGAATGGCAAGATTTACAAGTCAATTTATAAATTCCAGACAAGTCAAAGGGATCTAATTTATCTTTATTATGAACAAATAACTTATGTAATGAGGAGGGGGTTTTGAAAGATACTTTAAAGTGGTCTTTAAGTAAGCTTGCTACTTTATAGGATGCTTTTCCAATAAAGGTAAGAGAAATGCATTTCTTACTGGTGGTTAGTTCATGTACCAAATTAGGATTATTAATATAAACCAAGTTTTGTTGAATTTTATTTTGTTTATGTGTTAGCATTTTATCAATAATATCCAGTTCAAAGTTGTGATCTATAGCAATAGTTTTAATTATATTTAGTTCCTTATTAAAGTTTTCCGTAGACAGAGGAATGTTTAATAGCCTCTCTAAGTAGCAATTAAAGGCAGCCAATTTGTGTGTTGCTGGATGGTTAGAGGTATTGTCTATAACTGTGCCTGTATGTGTTGGCTTTCTATAGATGTCAAAGTTGAACTTGTTATTATTGTGTGAGATTTTAAGATCTAAGAAGTTAATAGATTTGTTTATTCCAATTTCTAATGTGAATTGAATATTAGAATGTAAGTCATTAATATAAGTCAAGAAGTCATTTAATGAGTCTAAGTTACCTGACCACAAAATTAAAATATCATCAACATATCTATAATAGAATTTCACATTTGAGTGGAAAAGGTTATTTTTAAGGATTTTTTCTTTTTCAAAATTGTGCATAAATATGTCTGCTAAAATTGGGCTAAGTGGAGATCCCATAGAAAGTCCATTTGTTTGTGAAAAAATTTCATTGTTGAATGAAAAAAAGTTGAATGACATACTCAAAATCCATTATAAAGATCACTTTACACATACAATCAAAAATAGTGTACAACTTGTAAACAACATCAAAAATGTTCACATTAATGATACAGATTCTTTGATCTCTTTAGATGTATCAAACTTATTCACAAATATTCCTATACCAGAAGTTCTAGGTTTTGTTGAATCACATTTGTCAAGTTCGAATATGTCTGATATTGAACTAGTAGAATTTTTGAACCTTCTCAAGGTTTGTTTAGAACAAAACTTTTTTTCATTCAACAATGAAATTTTTTCACAAACAAATGGACTTTCTATGGGATCTCCACTTAGCCCAATTTTAGCAGACATATGTTGATGATATTTTGATTTTGTGGTCAGGTAACTTAGACTCATTAAATGACTTCTTGACTTATATTAATGATTTACATTCTAATATTAAATTCACATTAGAAATTGAAATAAACAAATCTATTAACTTCTTAGATCTTAAAATCTCACACAATAATAACAAGTTCAACTTTGACATCTATAGAAAGCCAACACATACAGGCACAGTTATAGACAATACCTCTAACCATCCAGCAACACACAAATTGGCTGCCTTTAATTGCTACTTAGAGAGGCTATTAAACATTCCTCTGTCTACGGAAAACTTTAATAAGGAACTAAATATAATTAAAACTATTGCTATAAATCACAACTTTGAACTGGATATTATTGATAAAATGCTAACACATAAACAAAATAAAATTCAACAAAACTTGGTTTATATTAATAATCCTAATTTGGTACATGAACTAACCACCAGTAAGAAATACATTTCTCTTACCTTTATTGGAAAAGCATCCTATAAAGTGGCAAGCTTACTTAAAGACCACTTTAAAGTATCTTTCAAAACCCCCTCCTCATTACATAAGTTATTTGTTCATAATAAAGATAAATTAGATCCCTTTGACTTGTCTGGAATTTATAAATTGACTTGTAAATCTTGCCATTTTTTCTATGTGGGACGCACATTTCGAAATTTCAAGATCCGTTTAAAAGAACATTTGCGTTGTCTTAACCAAAATACAACAGGATTTTCACATTTTGCCAACCACCTACTGGACTCAAATCACGACTTTGATTCAACTGAAGGTTTCGAAATCCTACATAGTTCCTACCATAGATTTACTCTTAATAGCTTCGAAAGCCTCGAGATATTGAGAAATTTAAAATTAAATCCTGTTGGTTGCTTAAATGCCCAGATAATGTCAGAAACTCCTCCAGTTTTCTCAACACTAATCTACATTTATCGTTCTAACTTCCTTTTTAACCTCCCCCTTTATTTCTATTCACATATTTCCTTGCAAGGGGTACATTTCAGTAAGTAATTTCTTCCCACAAAAAACCAACGTGCATGTTTAAGGACTAGGTTAAGTGGTGTGTTTTCACATCTGTCATTTTCTTCTTTTCTTCTTCTTTTATTTTTCAGTTGCTTCACAACAGTTAACCCAGTCATTTCTTCTTCTTTCTTATTTTATCCTACAACATCACATACACTTGGTGATTGGTTCATGGCCCAAATCTTATATAATAAATAATAAATATTTCTTCACTCATGGTTTACATCTTATTACCTATACCCTGTCATAAGTTTATTCAAGAATTTTTCGTTAGTACTTACCACCACCTGTAGAGGCCTTAACTTGACAGGTCTCCTTTTAAAAATGCTAGATTTTTATAAAAAACAGCAATGTTGCTTAAAATAGGCCTTATCTTTTATTCTGTTTAATGTATGTGATTTGTTTTTGTATAGTCTTGAATATTTTAAAATTTTTAACTGTTTATATCGACTAATATTTGTTTTTCAAATATTTTTAACCTTTTATAACTTGTAACATTGTTTTGTTTTACAATTTATTTTTCTATTTTTTACTATTTTATATATTGTGGGCTCAAAGTCAACACACCTTACACCACATATTCTCCTTTCCACTAGGCGAGCCTGAAGATGAAGTGATGATACTTCGAAACCGGTCGCACTCAATGTTTTGTTGAATAATTAAACATTGACTTTCCTTGTGAGATATAAAGGACTTTTTCTCCCCCCTTCACCTTAAAATTACCTCAACTCACACATGGCTACCCCCCTTGTCAATATTAATTTTGGTCTCTGTGAAGCTATTCACTAATAGTATTAAATTGTGCATTTAATAGTAAAAAGCATATTATCTGTCTCCTATATAAACTTCCTGGTTCCTTTCTTGATATTTTTACCTTTTTCCTTGTACCCTGGCTGTATCTAGATGGTTCTGTAGAAGTTTGGAAGAACGTTCATGCTGCATGTTTAGAAGTATAGAAACTTAGAAGTTTAGTTCCAGCTACAGAAGTTTATTTCAAGTATATCAAGAGGTTTAGTTCGAGCCATCTAAAGAAGTTTATGAGATTTAACTTTACCTATGAAGATTTATACTTAACAGTTGGTGATATCCGAAGTATATCATACTAATCCCCTTGAAGAAGGCCTCTACAAGTCACTCCTAAAATACTACCTATTATTCAACAGATAAGTCTTTAATAAATCATTTAAATTTGAATAAGTAAGTCTGTGAATTAGAATTTGTCGCTACCTTATCTGAAACCTTATTTAATTATCATATCTTAATGGTTAGTGATTTTCTATATTTTATTACTAATCCATAGTCAAGTTTAGTAAGTTTTAAATATAGAGGCGCTCAACATTCTTTTTCTAAGTAATACGAGTTATTTAATAACCTGACCCACTCCCCAAAATCATAAGAGCTTGAAACACTATAAAAAATAGATAAAATAACAAGATCATATTACAAAATTGCTTATCAAAGGATTTTTTTGCAAGAAAGGAAATATATTTATGTTTTTCGACGTCCAATAAACTAATCCCTTTGGAAGGTATTTATGTCGTCCGAGTTTGCTACTTCCGGTGTAAGGATTCCGACCAAGTGATCGGATATTTACATTTCTTAACGAAATTCTGTATATAGCTTAGAAGCGATGTTTCTGAATCTAAGATTCAATATATAATTAATTTCGTATACAGTATGTTAATTTAATATGTGAACACAAAGAAAAATGTTTAAATCTGATTATAGTAGAAGCAGATTTAGTGTATTATTTTTATAATTATTATTAAAGAAGAATGTTCAGTATTTAAAAATATAAAAATTGTCAAAGTCTAGAGGACGAGACGATATAACATGGGGACGATTACAAACAGTTTTATTAAATTTTGACTTCACCCGAAGATGGAAATTTTTCCGAAACATATGTAGTGCTGTGCTAAATGATCGAAAATAAAAACATGACCGAATAAATCAAGGAAAGTTTTATTTATATAAAATTCTGTTAGGAAATTATCCTTATTCATCTAGTTTAGTCTTTTTTATTAGATTTGGTAGCTTTGACAGTGGCTTCCGCATGTAGTTGGCTTTTCTTCGGGTTATGTTCGAATCCTCGTTCTAACCAGGCCTTCACACTGGCAGAGGACGTAAATTGATATTTTGGTTTCTTCTTTACAGAACCTGCATAAAGTTTGTTCTTCTGTTGGATTAATGACACTTATGTTCCTTTTTAGGCGACAGTGACCAGTAAGAATATCTACTGTTATCCTAACGATTTGAGATTATTGATCTTTCGTTAACTTGGCTTAGTCTTGGATAGTTGTTCCACTATTCCTGAGACTCTTTTTGCATCCTTTGTTTGATGCCTTAGCAACTCCACAGAAGAGTTCGGGGTCTGTCATGGCCTTATCTAAGCCTTCTCGGGCTAGTTCGTCGGTCTTTTCGTTGCCTGTCGTCAAGGCTTCAAAACTCTGTCATTATGCCTTAAGGTGAGGCAAGGGAGTCGGTAAAAATGCTGCTTATATCCCATTTAAATGTTTTAGAAATAATAGAAACATTAGAGAATAACTACGGACGTCCTCAGTATATAATAAAATATATGATTGAGAAAGTAAAAAGTACACCACCAATTAAAGATTACAAACCAGAATCTATAGTCAAATTTTTTAATTCTGTATGCAATTTAGTAACCGCCATAAAACATTTAAAAAATTATGTTTATTTAAAAAATGCTTTACTTCTGGATGAATTTGTTAATTTCCTGACAATTAGTCTTAAACGTGATTAGTCACTTAAAGTAATCAGATTAAAAGAACCGATACTATTACATTTTTCTATCTGGTTAAAAAACTTTGGGAAGGCTCAGGTCTATTACGCACTCCTAATTTTAAAAATGATTATAGCAACTCTAGTAAATAATCTGAGTACGTTATTTTAACCGTCGATCACAAGAAATTAATAAAAGACAAATTTCGCTGTTATAGTAATATAAAACATCCTTTACAGAAGTGTCAAAAATTTCAAGAAATAAATGTTGATAATCATTGGCTCTATGTATCAAAAAATAAATTGTGCATTTCATGTTTAAAGCCAAATCATCATTTAAATTTTTGTTTTCTAAAGAAAAAGTGTGGAACAAATAACTGTCAATTAAAGTCTACCCTTTTATTACATAAATAATCCGAGATCGGTATAGAAGTTAATATTTCGCAACAAAATTCTGAAACTTAAACCACCGAGCCTATTGAAATCCACCAGCAGAAGTATTCACAGATAATACTCAGAATCATTCCTGTAGAAATTGAAGGACCAAAGGGTAAGAAAATGATTTATGCTCTACTAGACAAAGGCTTTGATAGACAAAGACCTAGCAACTGACATTGGTTTGACAGGGTACACAGAGCCACTCTGTATGCAATGGACAAAAAATAACCAGCATCAAACTGACAATACATCACAAAAGGCTAGTTTAAAAATTATAGGTACATTTTCTGACGATAAGATATATTTTAAAAGACGTCAGAACCATCAATAATTTTATATTACCGTCACATTCTCTCGACATGAAAATGGTTGCTGAACACTGGCGCTATTTAAAAAATTTAACTATCAATTCATTTAAAGATGTTCGACCAAAAATGCTAATTAATTATTACGACTTGACAATGCCAAGACATTACGTTGAAAACACGAGGTAAGATCCAAAAGCAACTTTAACCAAATTAGGTTAGGTAATTAACGGTCGAATAGTTCGAGGGTCAAATAGTTCGAGGAAAAATAGAAACTAGCTTCAGTTTTCACGTTTGCGAAAGAAATTTAGAGGATGACATGTTACATTCCTTTATACAAGATACTTATAAATTACATGATGATAATTTAGACAGCGAAATACCACTATCTAGACAAGACCAATACGCCTTAACCCTTATGAAAAAAACTACTAAAAGAATAAGCGATCGTTTTGAAACAAGGTTAATATGGCGAAATCATAATTTGGTGACAGTGGAAAGTAAAACAGTAGCTTTAAATAGATTGTTCTGCAATGAAAGGAAAATGGATAAAGATTTGGAATTTGGAAAAGCCTACTGTAAAAAAATTAAAGATTATTTATATAAAGGATACTTAAAAAATGTAACAAACAACAAAGGTAATAGACAAATGTCTAAACTTTGGTACATTCTACACTTTGCAGTTTTTAATAAGCCAGGAAAAATGCGAGTGGTTTTTGATGCGGCAGCTAAGTCACACGGAATAAGTTTAAATGATATGTTATTTTCAGGTCCAGATCTTTTAAAATCTTTAATAACAATACTTTGGATACTAAGACAATACAAGATAGCATTTTGTGGTGATATTGCAGAAATGTTTCCATCAAGTTCAAATAAGAGAAAAAGATCTTGCAGCCTAGCAATTATAATGGCTTGGCTACGATCGTTCAGAAAAACCCTCATTTTTGAAAATGCAAGTAATGACTTTTGGAGCCACATGATCTTATTCTTCAGCTCAATATGTTAAAAATAAAAATGCTAGTGAGTTTCAAACACAATTTACTGAAGCACATCATGACATTTTAAATAAACACTATGTAGATGATTATCTACATAGTTGCGACACTAAAAGCGAAACAATAAAATTAAGTTTTCACTACTTAGCTCTGCCAGGTATTCTAGGCAGTCTTTCACCAGTCGTGATTTGATTTCTGCTGAATTTCCTTTAGAGCTAATTGGTTATCAGAGTAGATGGCAATAGTTTTTCCTGATACTTACTGACTTAAGGAGGTCCTTTTGCCACCCCTTTCGCCACCAATGTTAAATAAAAAATATTAGATTATGACTAAAATTTATTTTTTTTCTAATAGTTGAAGTCCTTATTTATCTAATAGTGAACTTTTAACTATACCTTACCGTGCAAATTTTTGAGAATTTTTTTTTTAAATGTGAGTATTTGTACAGTGTATTACGAAAAAGTAAGACCTCAACAACAATTCTCGAATTATGCTATTATTTATTGATTAGATGGAGTAGAAAAAAAGTAAAAATAAGGTTTTTGAAATATTAAGGTTTTGTTTTTTACAATAAAATATATGGAATTTATTGAGAAATTAATATAAAAAAAAAATTTCAAGTAACCTAGTTGAAAATTTTTTGTGATTTTTTAATATTAATTTCTCAATAAATTCCACGGTAACCTATATATTTTATTGTAAAAAACAAAACCTAAGTATTTCAAAAACTTTTTCTACTCCATCTAATCAATAAATAATAGTATACTTAATTATAATTCGAAAATTGTTGTTGAAGTCTTACTTTCTCGTAAGACACTGTACAAATACTTATATTTAAAAAAAAAATTCTCAAAAATTTGCACGGTAAAGTATAGTTAAAAGTTCACTATTAGTTAAATAAGGACTTCAACTATTAGAAAAAAATTAATTTTAGTCATAATCTAATATTTTTTATTTAACATTGGTGGCGAAAGGACCTCCTTAATATTTCTCTTGCACATGGCTACTAGTTCAGCCTGAAACACTGTTGCGTATTCTCCTAGACTCAGCAAAATCGTTGTTTTCGACTTGAGTCCATAGATTTCAGTACTAGCTCCTTGCTTTGTTTTTGTGCCGTCTGTAAACCAGATGATTTTAGCCTGTACGGGAGATCCCTATTTCCAGGATTCTCAAGCTGGTATTTGATTTTAAAAGTTCCTTTTAAATTTATTTGTGGTTATGGCTTTATCAGTAGACATCCCTAGAATCTTTTCACTTTTTACTTGCTGATATAGCCTTGTGTGGTCCACGCTATGTAGTTGACTTATTGGGTTTTTCTCCTGCATTAGCCTGTAAATAATGGACCTGGTTTATTCCTGTATAAGGATGTGCAGTGGCGTGAGGTTAAGTATTACCTCAATTGCTGCACTTGGCGTAGTGCGCATGGTCCTCAGTGGCACTGAGACAGACGAGCCGCTGAATGCCGCTGAGTTAACCTATTGAACTTGCATGCGCCGTTCTGGTTACCCACGTCACTGCGATATAGGTTATCATGGGTCTTATCACCCTTGTTTATGATCATTTTGGAGCTAAGAATTCAGTTTTTCCCACATATTGTTTTACAGTTTACGAGAGCTACTGTAGCTTTTTATGCGAGTTTTTTGAGATGTTGATTCCACGTGAGCCGTTAGTCGAATTTGACTTCGAGGTATTTGGCTTCTGTGACAAATGGAATAACCATGTTTTATAGTACTAGTAGTATTAGTACTGTGAGTACCCGTTTTTTTTTTGTGAATAGTGCAACTGTTATTTTTTGTGCGTTAATGGAAAATTCTCCTTTTTGCACCAGTTGTTTACTATATTTAGAGCTCTTTGAGATCGCTTCGTGACTGTCCCTGCAAATCGCCTTCTGACGATAATTGCTAGGTCGTCTGTGTATCCTAGGCGCTGAAAGCCTGCTTTGGACAATGTTTTCACTAGAACTGACCACAGCATTGAAGATAATATTTCTCCTTATGGACAGCCCCGTGTAACGTTTGCCTGTCTGGTTGGCTTTCGTAGAGTGGATATAATGATCCTGTTCTCTAGACTTGCAGTGATTCATTGGCATAATGTGATTGGGACGTTTACCTGTTCTTGAGCCTTCATTATTGACCGGGTTGAGGCACTATTGAAAGCTCCTTCGATATCTAAGAAAGCAGCCTGTTTAGATCTTCAGCGCTAGATCAGTTGACTCATACAGTTGACTTTTCTGGCTAGCATACATATATGCATATTGATCATATGTCATACATATGAATACTAGAGAGAAGGAGGCGAATCGTCAATGGTCAAATTTCAAATTTCCGTCCTTTTTAAAAAGTTCCCGACATTGACTGTAGTTGGCATGTCGAATAACAGCGGTGTCAATTTTCTATGTAAGTCAATGTAAAATGAAATGATTTTTTAAAAAATTGGTGAAAAGAATCAAAATAATGTAAAAAAAGTACCTAAGTACAAGTAACATGAGTGACAAGAAACATCAAAGCAAGATTTACGTCGTTCCAGATTGTAAAACAGGATACAAATCAAATGTAAAACTAAAGAAAACACAAGGAGAAATCAATTCAATGTCTTTTTAAAGCTTCTAATGTAAGTAAAATAATGTGTTTATGTCTAAATATAATATTTATTGTAAACTAGTCACAATATGTATTTTACTGAGTGTAGTTTATTTTATTACAAGTTTCTATATTACAAAATTTTACAGATCTTACAAACAACAATAAATATACATTAAATTTAACTTAATAAAAAATAAAATTTATTTTTTATAGAGTTTTAAAGTTATATAAAGAGTTGCTACTGTTATTTTTTTCGTTGAACCCCATTTGTGTCATTGGAAATGTTTTTTATAGAATACTAAACGCTAAAAACAGTGGCAGCATATTTATAGTTCCTAGTGCCGATAAAGCACTTTCTAGAGATGATGCTGTTCTATACTTTTTAGAAGATATTATCAAATATTATGAGACTATTTTTACTGATAATACTGTTAGCAAAATAAAAAGAAGAAAGCTGATATTAAAGGATGAGGTAATACCATGTACATTCTCAAATCGCCCTTTATACTTGTATTTCAACAATAAAAAATCTACTGTGTTTTATTTTGCACTTTTATACTTATATACAGGTTCAATTCAAAAAAAATTTGCCACAAAATTGTACTTATAAAATTTCAGCATTTAACAAACCTTTTCGAATTTGGTCATACCTACCTAATTTGTATTTTACATACATAAAATCAAATAATTTAATAATTAAAACATGCAAGACTTATTTATAAATAAATATTACAGTATTTTATGTGCTTAATTTAGCTATAAACAAGTTTATTTTTATTATTTTGAAAAAATTATGTATAATTCCCATATAAAGCCATGTATTTTGAACACCGTTCATGCGGTTAATTATAAAAGCTCCTTATCATGCGTTTTTTGGGATAATATTTCGGGTAGTTTAATTAAGGTCTGTTCTAACAACGATCAGAAACCAGTCACTGACTTCAGGATTCTGCGCAGTATATAATTTGGCGTTCAATATAATCAAACTGCTTTCTGATCGTTGTTTGGAACAGATCTTTATTATCAAAATGTTTGGATGACTCTTAACTACGAGTATTGCTCTTGCTAGTATTTTCTACGCAATTTTCTTCATTTGCCATAAATTAAAACTATTTAAAACTATTTTGACATTCTTTCTCGAAAACCCAGGATGAATAAAAAGCCGAATGACGAACTACTGAATAAAAAATTCAATTACAAACATTTTAATATTAATTAAACCATTCTTGAAATTCTATTTTAATTTTACGCTTATTTTAAAAAACAGGTCCGGAGTTATATATTGAGAATATTATAGACTCTTTTATATATTATCTTTGATTAATAATCAGTTTAACTTTAAATAGGAGTAGAACCTTATTATTGTGGTTATTTGTCTCTAGCTATTTGTTATTTGAATTTATGAGTTATTTGAGTTAGTTATTTGAAGTAGCTTTAGTTCAGATATCCATTTAAGTGTATTTTATACTTAATAAAATTTTTAAAAATAAAAATTCCATTTTGGAATTTATAACTGGCGCAGTCAGTAGGATAGACGCGAGTCGTGAAAAAGTTTAATCGAGTTCGCTGTTGCCGGGCCGAATATTAACTTTTCGTGACTTTGGAATTTTAATTCCTCAAGTGTGGTTCCTAACGAAGAATTGGGGTGACTTCCAATCCCTTTTGTAGAGGCTAGACTTTCCACGTAGAAGAATCGTCGTTTGGAAGAATCGTCTATCATTGGACATCAGCCCATGGTGGGACATCCGAAACGACAATTAGAAACCAATTGAAGAAAATAGTAAGTGCCAAATATCCTTTAATTTCCCTTTCCTTTAATTTAATGGTATTAAAAAGATTATACTATTATATAATTTTGAAACTATTTTATATTTTATTTTTGATGTTTTATGAGTGAATCAGAAATTGATACTTTGTTTGAGCAATTTGCAAATATATCATTACAAGATAATAAATCAGATAGTTTAGAAAGTAATTTAATTATGGCACCTCCAGTAGTTGAACGTAGACAAGTGAATTGGGACCTTTTTAAGTCCAAAATAGATAACAAAAACTTTTGATGGTGATAGTAATTCACTAAATAAATTTATAAATATATGTGAAAGTTTAATTGAAACTTATAGAACATATAATGACCCAGAATTGGATGCACATATAATAGAACATACCCAAGAAAAATTAGTTGGAAAAGCAGAGATAATGATAGGAAACAGAATTGAAATTAATACTTGGATAGGTTTAAAAAATGCTTTGTTACAATATTTCTCCGATAGTAGAGATTTAGATTGCTTAGTGCAAGAATTAACGCGTAGTAAACCCCTAAAAGGTGAACATATAATAAATTTTGCGAGTAGATTACAGTTGTTAAGAAGTAGTGTTATTCAGAGAATAAGTAATGATCCAAATTTAACCCCAATGGAAAAACAAATTCAAAGTAATCATTATGCTAAAACTGCTCTAAATACATTCGTTGCAGGATGTACGGGAACACTGAAAAATAATATGCATTTGAAAAAGCCAGAGTCGCTAGAAGAAGCTGTTGCTTATGTTTCTGAATTTAAAAATTTTGAAACCCTGTATAATAATAATTCATATGAAAGAAACATGTCAAAATAAAATTCAAATTTTTATAATAAACAAAACACTGGATATTTTCAAAATTTTCAAAGAAATAATAATAATTCCTATATGAATCGAAATGCTAATAATATGAATCCTAATTATGATTTTTATAAACCAGATTTTTATTAAAATAATCAAAGACCAAATTATTTTTCAAATAATTATCCCAGAAATAATTTTGAAAATTCCCATTATAGAAATCAAAATTATTATCAAAGAAATTTTAATCAAAATCCAGTAAATAATCAATACAAAGCTAATTTTGATAATTTTCCTTGTCAACCTATAAATGTACAACCAATGCCACAATTTAATAAAAAATATTTTACTAATCAACAAGTTTTTGGACCATTAAGACCAAAAAATGTTTTCAAACCAAATCAAATTCCAGAAAGCCAATTGTCTAAACCAGAACCGATGTCAACGACATCAAAAAACACTTCTTTTCAATCAAAAAGACAATTTTATGATAACAGAAATTTCCAAAATTATAATTCAAGACCAAATTTTACTTTTGAAGAATTACATTCTAATTTTTGCAATGATGCCAATTTAAATAAGCATGATTATAATCAAACTAATTTTGAAAATCCTAATCAAATTAAATTTGAAAATGAATCAATTAAAAAAGGTGACTTTGAACAAAATTTTCAGGTACCAGCCTCATTGAAAACAAAAAGATAGTAGAATTGCATAATATTTCAAACAATGCATTGCCTTATATAGAAATACGCGAACCCAAGCTCAACCTGCTAATTGATACGGCATCTTGTAGGTCAATAATAAAACCTTCAGTAATAAAAAAATATTTTCCGCAAACAATTTACCATTCAGAACTTATCTTATCAACATGCATGGGACGTAGAAACATTTATTACCAAGCCTTAGTGCCAGGCGTTTGCAGAGTTTAATTCTGATAATAAATACATAGACTTTATTGTCTACGATTTTCACACATTTTTTGATGGTATATTAAGTTTAAACGATTTGATAAACTTGAACTTGATTATAAACTTGACTCAACAAAAGTTAATAGGTGATGATTTTGAAATTCCATTTAAATATAGTCCAGTCAAAGAAACAATACTTTCTTGTTGTGAAGTTAAAAAAATAAATGAAACGGAAGAAAATAATTTAGGGACTAATATTTCTTTATTAAATAAAAATATATCGGAATTCAAGAATTTTGAAACTAAATCTACAGAAGATATTTGTTTTGAAACAAACATGTATAAACTTTTTGAAATTGAAAATAGTGATAATAATTCACAAAAGATCAACACTGATTTAGATAAAAATAATTTAGTAGTGGAGTGAATAAAGATCCTCCAAATAATGCAACTCCAAATAATGCAACTTCAAATAAAGTGGACGAACTTAATACTTCAGAAACCGATTCTTTAGATAAAAATATAAATGATATTGATGAAATAGTTCAATCTCTTAAGGATTCTCTGAATCAACTAGTCTTTCCTAAATTATGTCAAAAATAGATATTATAGATAAAGATCGAATATTTGATAAAAATCAAATAAACAGATTAAATGTAATGCCGAACGATAAAGAGTTTTCTAAAATAAATCAGTGTGTTAAAAAAGAATTTATAATATTAAATAAAAATATTGAAAATAGAATAAATACGAAATTTAAATGCAGAAAGAAAGGAAACAAAGAATTTTTATTACCTAATAATAAAATTAAAACCAAAATGAAAAAACCGGGTACATATAAATACAACAAGAAAAGAATAAAATTTAAATGTTTTTCAAACTTTAAGAGAAAAGGAACAAAATTCAAAAACTACTACTAGTTAGTTTTAGAAATAAACCTAGTTTTATTTAAAACATACTTATATACTTTAAATTTTAATTTGATCAAAAATAAAAAATATGTATCAAATTATTCTTTGGACGGATAGGATATTACTAAAAATTCATTAATTAAAAATTTTACAGAAATAACTACTTCTTTGAAAAAAGAAGAATTTATAAAATGCTTTGATAAATTTCAAAATAGGTATACTGATCTTTGAATTTTTCAAAAATCAAATATATTTTACTTTTTAGTGCAAATAAAATAAAATAAGATGAAATAGATCTACAAGAATTAAATCGAGTTTATTCCAAACC
This sequence comes from Psylliodes chrysocephalus, assembly GCA_927349885.1. NCBI lineage: Eukaryota > Metazoa > Arthropoda > Insecta > Coleoptera > Chrysomelidae > Psylliodes > Psylliodes chrysocephalus. The sequence goes on from OV651813.1 coordinate 95,796,451, forward strand.
TAGATCAAATAGATATATTGGAAATACAAGAAGAAAACAAACATTTTACACCAGATAAACTAATAAAAAATTCAATATTTTGTTATAATAATAGTATACATTCAGTGACAAAGTTCACACTATTTGAAATAATAAAAGGTCACATTGATAATACAAATCCCTTTGATTTAGACGATCACTTAATAATTTCTAATTATGTACAAGATCATAAACAAATTAGTAAACAAATGTATAACAAAATTAAACAACGTAATGAAGAAGTAAAAGAAAATTTAATAAACAAATTAAATGAAATGAGATCTGAACCAGATAACTATTCTAAACAAGAGTCATGTTTTATAAAAACAAAATCGAGAAATAAAAAATTACCAAAATTTAAAAAGGCAAATGTCATTCAAGACAAAGGTATTTTATTAAAAACAGACAAAGGTACTTATCATAAAAGTATTGTTAGAAAACCAAAAATTAATTTAGAAAAATTGTTACAGGATATCGACGAAAATGAAATCCCTTTTGATAACGACAATGTTCCAAGTACAAGTTCTACAAGTAATTTATGTATACCAAATACATAGTATATCTGATATACAGTTCACTCCGATTGAAAATTTTCTTCTTCCTATTCAGTTAGGAAACGCTAAACTTATATATAGTAAACATACATTTTTACATTATTTAGATTTAAAAGAAGTAGTTAAACAAGTTAATAATTTAGTTAATTATTTTGAAACAATAAAACATAGTATAGTTCATGTTAATCCTAGTAATCCCATATCTTATCATAGCTTATCACAAAATATGTTAACAAGAACAGAATATTTAATAATTACTGTTCAGAAAAAGATTAATAATTTAATCCCTCATGTAAGACATAGAAGAGCTCTAATAAATGCAATTGTAATAATTAACAAATGGCTATTTGGAAATCTTAATTCTGATGATGAAGAAAGATATAATAATGCTATAAAAACATTGCAAGAAAATCAAAAAAATATTATCAGTGAAACAAATCTTCAAATTTAGTTGTACAAAAGACTTGTTGATCATTATAATAAATCAATCACAATCTTAAGCAAAAATCAAGAAAAATTTAAAGTTGATATGGAAATAATTCAAGCAGCTATTTATAACAGAATTAATACACTTGAAAGTTATATTAGTTTTCAGGCCATTATATCACAAATTGATTTAGATTGTCAAATGGCAATTTCTTTTATAGATAATTTAGAAAATGCTATAATCTTTGCAAAATTAAATACTTTACATAATTCTATAGTTTCCAGCTCAGACATTAAAGATATGATAAAATATTTACATAAAATATATAATATTGATCAAATTCCGAAATTTACAAATTTATTAACGTATTATCAGTTCTTAGGAACGCAAGTATCAATTTCAGAGTTAATTTTTACAATACATTTTCCTATTTTTGAAAGTAATACCTTTGAATTTTATCATTTATTCCCAATTATCCAAAACAAAAAAATGTATACACCTTTATTTCCCTATTTGGCACGAAAACATCAAGAAACACAGTTTGAACGAGAAGAATGTCCATCCCTTGAAGAAATTTATTATTGTCAACAGAATTTCATCCCCAGAGATAATTGTACTCTCCAACTTCTTGAAGGAAGAACTTTGACAAATTGTCATATTTTAAATGTTAATTAAGAAGAATTAGTATTTGAACAAATCGTAGTAGATGAAGTCCTAATAATCCCGTCAAAACCGGAACAAATACTTGCAAAATGTAACAGAAACCAGTATATAGACATAAGATCACCCGTACTAATCAAGATACCAAAATCTTGTGAAATTTGGGCAAAGGAAAGAAGATACATCAACAATATTCAACCGAGAAGAGGAAAGCCATTCATTTTACCGAAGATCGACATGAAGAAAATCCAAACTTCAAAATCTTATCAAACTTCTAATATAACTAAATTAGATTTTAATAATTTATATGAAATTAATCAAATTTCTAAACAATTAAAGCCAATTAAAAAAATTCAAAATAATTTTAATTATTCAAGCACTTTTGGGACAATTTTTATAATTTTTATTTGCATAATTATTTTAATATTAATTAAATACAGAAGACAACTTTTAAGAAGATTTAGAAGAAAGAAAACGAAGAAATTAAATTAGAAAATCCTACAGAAGATGTTTTGAAAAATATTTTTCAAAACTTAAGGAGGGAGGAGTTATATATTGAGAATATAATACTCTTTTATATATTATCTTTGATTAATAATCAGTTTTAATTTATAAATAGGAGTAGAACCTTATTATTATTGTTGTTATTTGTCTCTAGCTATTCGTTATTTGTTATTTGAAGCCGTTAATTAAAGTAGCTTTAAGACAGATATCCATTTAAGTATATTTTATACTTAATAAAATTTTTAAAAATAAAAGTTCCATTTTGGAATTTATAACTCCGGTTACAATTTTTTTTTGCATATGTTAACACCAGTTTTCGTCTCACTTATAGACCTGATGATAGTCTAGGGCCAAAACCATTTATCACGAACTTTTCTCGAATTTTTGTTTTGTCGAATTGATTTTGAGTCATTGTTTTTATCAAACAAAATTTGTACAACCCAAAATCTGTATTTAAATCGCAAAAAATGGAAAACTCGCTTCCCCAATAAATATATTCTGAAAACTAAACTTTGTCTTGCCAGCGAACCAACAAAAACTTTTTGAAGGATTATGAAATCTTAATTTACATTTTCTTTGTGTTTTAATCTCGAAATAAGTTCCACTAAGAGAATGTACTTCAACTCAAAACATTGTGTTCATCTTTTGATACCTTGTTATACAAGTACGTTTTAAGAGTTGGCAAGTTTTTCAAGCCATAGAAAAAGATCTCTGCTATGCACAGAGTTGATACTTGGGTTCGTAGTCGAGAATTACGGTATTTGTAAGTGGAAAAAGTTAACTATAAAACGAAAAAGAAACTTACTATCTACCTGTTATACAGGGTGTAACTAAATGAGTGTAAAACATTTAAGGGGGTGATTCCTCATCGAAAAAAAGATAGGATCTTTCATATAAAGAAACTTCATTGGAGCATCCCTTATTAAAGGGGGTACATAAAATTTGTTTAACAATTTTTTTCACTTAAGGACTTAAGAAACCGCATCATCGATGCATGCAGGCTAATTAGAGAGACTCCAGGATTATTTGAGCGAATACGTGGCTAAAAGCGCCGACGTTTAGACGCATGCGTAGTGTCTGAAGGTAGAAATATTGAACATTTACTATGATTTCTACATGTTGTATGGTTTGTTATTAATAAATTAGTTTTGATTATTCCCCTTTTTAATCATTTAATGCAGGTAGTAACTACAAAATAACAATAAATCCAGTTCGCATTTACGACGATTTATCTCTGTAGTTGTTCGTAAAATAATTTTTTGCTGCGAACTGGTTTATTTTGGGCAAAAAATTCAAGAGATATTTTTTGTTTAGAATGAAACAAGCTATCGAAAATAAATTTTTAAATGGTAAACAAATAATAAGACAAAAAGTTACGTTGGAACAGAATTTTTAGGTGTTGCGTTTTCCACCCCTTACAACCATGGAGTAAACCAAATAAATTACTGGCAGAGTGTCTTTTTTGTAGTAGAAAATGTCAGGTTAATTTCAATATTGGACCTTGTTTAGTGCTTGTGAAAAAAATTGTTAAACAAATTTTATGTACCCCCTTTAAGGGGCTGTATCTTAACAAAGGATGCTCCAATGAAGTTTCTTTATATAAAAGATCCTATCTTTTTTTCGATGAGGAATCATCCCCTTAAATGTTTTAAACTTATTTAATGTGAAGTTTACACCGGGTGTTCAAATTAAAGTGTTACAGCTAAATACCGCCTTTTACAAAACAAACGTTTCAGGCGAAAGTTTTAAGTTTTGTAGGGAAAAAAATTTGGCTTTTTTTTCGCCCAGCAAAATTTTCAAGTAGCTGTTACTCAAAAAGTAAAAGTCCAACAAAAAAAATATTTCCCTCAAAAGTTTCTTATTTTTTTATGTACTTTAAGAATATGTAAAGAAAAAATGGGGTTCCAATTTAAAATAACAAAGTCTACCTCGATATGATCATATTATGGTCAGCTATAAAAAAATGAATTTAGCCAAAATGTTTCCCCCAAAAACCTATAAAACTTTTGTCTAAAACTTTTTTTTCTAAAATGCATATTTACGGCGGTATTTAAATGTAACACTTTAATTTGAACACCCGGTATAATACTTGAAGTCTTCAATTTGGAAGAATCAAACTCACATTTTAAGTATTATTATTCTTTATTCATTAACTGTTAATACAAGAATGATGTCTTTCTAATATTGTACATACCCATCGATGTATAATACTACCTGGGCGATAACAAATCAACAACAGAAATAAATAAATAAATATCCCAGTAGCGTATCAGTAATATTTACAATATACAACACTACCATCATAATTTATTGTTGATATATGAGGGATCTAGAACCAAATTTTCATTTTTTAAAATTTTGAATGTTTGTGAAAAACTGTTTTTAGATTCCTGGGAAGGTTTTGGGTTGTTTTATTTTTTTTTTTATATTTATTGGTGTTAAAGAATTATGCTAACTTGCATAAATAATAAAAAACCGTCACAGTTATTTTAATAAATTAGAAAAACAAAATGAAAATTTCCGCTTTTGGTATTCACTTTTGAAGATTACGACGTTTGATTCCAAATATGAACGAGAATACCAATTATAAAATTCTAAAGGTTTGGTTATTATATTATTATTTATTAATAGGTAAACAGATAATATAAATCAGTGTTCATTGAGCTAAATTAAAACAACTGGTAACTCTTTATCAAATTCGCAGTCTGCAAAAACCAAAAAAACTAAACAACGTGGCAAGCGCGAAAATTATCACTCCATTCGACAACCTGATTGACGGTTTAAAACTAGGAGAGATTAATAGGAGAATTTCAACCAGGTAACAAACATTTTCAAATTTGGAGACTATTTTTGTGAATTTTGGTGATCTTTCTCTGATACTTGTCAACAAACACCTACTTTTTATTGAAATAACGTACAATGAAGGAAAATTAACTTTAATTTAAAATAAAAAACTGAAAAACGTGTTTCGGTCGTAATTTCTCGTAAAGTTAGGTTAATACCGACCATATCATAATACAACAAAAAAATAAACGCTATTAAAGAAAAAACATTCTATCAACAAATATCACAAGTATAGGGTTTACTAATGTCACAACCAGCACATTCAGCACGTGTAGATTTGGCACAGCTGCTGCAAGTAACTCGCCATCTTTCCAAATTTCTTCACAGATGTTGCACGGTTCCCTGGCAACTTCTTGTTATTTTATTATTTTCTTCGATTTATTGTTTTTCTTATCTTTCGTTTTTTTTTTTCAACATTTGCTCATGTCAGAATTCGTTTCACTTGTTTGTTTTCAGCAAGACTTAATTTTCTTGGTTTTATTTTTGTTTTGATTCCAGATCTCTTCTATTTGGGGTGACGGTGAAGATTTGTGAGTGTTTTTTCTTTAAGTTTTTTTGACACGCAATAATTGGTATTTGAGATTGACAATAACTCTCCGAACAAAACTTTTGGTCTTTATCTTCATCATCGGTGGCATCGCAATCTGTGACCAGTTCAAGATCAGACTAACAATCTTCTGAAGATTCTGGTGAATTATTAGCCGACACAGCGATTTTTTTTGATCTCACAATTTGAGTTTTATGGTCGCCCGATGTTCCAGGTCTTGGATTTTTATAGCTAATCTCCATTGCTACAGTTTTATTATTTTTCTTTGCGTTTTTATGTTCTGAATTGTTGTCTTCACCTTCGACTTTACTTCCTTGCTGCTCCTCCTCGTATGGTTCCAGTTCCTCTGGATTGGTGACATTGGGAGTATTATAAAAATTAAACGCAGTCAACCAAATGTCTTAGGTTACAGACCAGAATGTTCAATAGCCACATACAATAAACGTGTAAAACACGACAAATAAAAATCATAAGTGATTTTAATTAATAAAAAAACTCATATTAATGCTTTCAATTCCTAATTTTTTTTTATAATAAATTAAATTAGTACATTTTTAATAAAAATTTAATGTAGGATATTTGATGGAAGAGATTTGACAACATAGAAAGATGTTGCGGACAAATTCAATGTATACAAGGCGTATCTATTATTTCCGATATCTTTGAGTTAACCAAACTGACCTGAGGAGGCGGTATTCGTAGAAAAACAATCCATGTTTATGCAGGCTCAGGTGATAATACGGGAATATAATGTGTAATGTGACAATTTTCATTTCAATTTCAGCTGTGTCCAGGTCGTTGGAATCTCTGCTGGTTGGCGTAGTCAGGTATGTGTTGATATTTTTCGCCGCCACCTTACAAGCAGTCGTTGCTTTATTTTTTTGCGCGCATGGAATATATTACTACGAATACGGCTTGGTACTAACCTGCACCCCAAAATCATCACGAATAAATAAAGTATAGCAACCAATATTGTTAACGGGCGTTTTTAAAAGTTCTTGGCAAACGGAGGTGTTTTTTCCATAAAAAGGTAAGAAAATAATATTTTTCAACATCTGATGTTATATTTAGATAACATTTATTAAGTTAAAACTGTTATACTAAAAGGAAATAAATTGATTAAAATTTTGTTTGAGAATAGACATGTTTTGTTGATGTTAATTCAGTACCGACATTGACTGTTGGTTGTTGCCAGATTTAGCAGGCGCCTAATTTATTTATTATTATACGCACCTGCAAAAAAACGCAGTCAAAAAGTTCACATGTGTACTCTTTATCGGGTGCGGACTCTTTCCCCACAATAAAATTTTTTGAACCTGTTTCAACTTTGGTATAAATCAGCCATACTCAACCTGCGGCCCGCGGGCCGCATACAGCATTCCAAACTTTTTTGCGGCCCGAAACACTTTATTAAAATTAAAACAGATCCTACTATCAAATTCCACTCTAATCTTAGAACCTTATTGAAACCCATCAATGACGTTTTAAAACTATTTAACAAACCCTTTTTCACCCTAGTACCTATGAACCCAGTTACACCTCTCCTCTATGGACTTCCTAAAATCCACAAAACCAACATCCCAATAAGACCAGTCGTAAGGTTCATCGATTCTCCTGTTTCAAAAATTTCCATATTTCTTAATTCCTTACTTAGGGGTCTGACCAAATTTGATAATAAATATGCGATAAAAAATTCACTTGATCTAACTTCAAAAATTTCTAACCTACACATACCACCAGATTCTATTTTACTCTCCTTGGATGTTTCTAATCTCTTTCCGAGTATTTCCCCTGAAGAAGTCATAACTTTGGTCAGGAATCTCCTCTTTGAAAAGAATATTAAAACTCATGTCGTTCTAGATATTTGCTACCTATTAGGGATTTCACTAAGTCAAAACTTTTTTAAATTCAATGATAAAATTTATAGACAATCATCCGGTTTAGCCATGGGTTCCAACCTTTCCCCCTTCTTGGCAGATATATTTATGAACAATATTGAACAAAAACTTATTCTAAACAATCCCTTTTCTGACAAAATAATCTTTTATCAACGATATGTAGACGACATACTTATGCTCTTCAATGGTTCCTTAGCACAGTTTGATTCCTTCTTTACTTATATAAATACCTTACATCCCCGTATAAATTTCACTGTAGAATTTGAAAATAACAACACTATACCGTTTCTAGATTTATTTATTACCAAAGACACAATAAACAATAGATTACAGTTTGATATATATAGAAAACCTACCACTACAGATACCCTTATACCATTTGACTCATGCCACTCTTTGTCACATAAAAAGCTTCCTTTAATAGTTTTCTACATAGAGTTTTCACCATCCCTCTGTCAGAATCAAACTTTAATAAAGAGATAGATTTAATTAAACAACTTGCTATCAACAATGGTTTCCCCTTAGAGCTTCTTAATAAAATGTACTTCAGATTTTTCAACAAATTTAGATTGTCCTTTCCCACCATCTCACTTAATTCTTCTAATTCCATTGTTCCTAAGGTTTATTCTGGTTCTATTCCTTTCTTGGGCAGTGTGTCATATGAACTAGCTAAAATATTCAGAAAATTCAACATAAACATAGCCTTTAAAAGTACCAACTCACTTTACTCACTTCTAGTACGGAATAAAGATCTTGTACCCACTTTTCATAAACCAGGGGTATATCTACTGAATTGTAATGATTGCAATGCCATCTACGTCGGCCAGTCAGGAAGAAAGACAGAAACCCGAATTTTAGAACATTACAAAACCATCAACAGATATAAATCCTCGAATATTTTAGATACCAATTCCACATTTGCTAATCATGTTCTCTATACTAAACATAACTTCACTTTTCCAGATAACGCCTCTCTTCTTATCCAATGTCCCAAAGGCATTAGGCTGGACTTACTTGAAATGTATTACATTCATCAACATACTAATAATCCAGATGTGGTGTGTTTAAATGATCAATTACAACCTACATATAAGCCTATCTTTTCCAGATTAACCTTCTAAAGTTTCCTAAATCCTTTATAAATCCTTCAACCTTTTACTTGTAATAATATATATAATAGCCCCCTTTTTCAAAAAATTCATACATATCATAAATTTCCTTAACCTAAATCTAATGTCTAATGTCAAATTCTTCTTTTTTAAAAATCAAATGGTACTAACTTTATAACACCAACAGAATTTACTCGTGGCCTCTCCAAAGTCTTGGACATCCTGTCAAATTGTTAAATTTATACTCTAAAAATTTGTCACAAAACTAATTTAACTTATTCAATGTAACTAATGTCAAATTTAATTATTATTATTATTTCAACCATAATTGTAACTACGTGTCTTCCATCATATGTCAGTTGTCAAATGTCGTAAATTCTCCACCATTTTCTCATTCAACTTCACCCTTGAATGACGAAGGTGCTAAGTGAAATTCCCGAAGTTAAGCAAAGTATTAATTAATGATACCCCTTAAGCCTAGGCTTAAGGGTGTACACAAACCAAACTCCGTCTACCCCATTTGTACTGGGGTTAGGGGGAGCAACGGTAATTTTCGAAAAGTTACATTTTTCACATGGTGCCTTAAGCACACATGTGGAACTTCAAATTTGAGATTATCTTTTATAACCACCTTCATTAGATGGAGGCAGGCGAGGTTCAAGAGTAAACAATATCCAACCTCGAATGAGGGAGGCAGTACGTGCCAATTTGTATAATTTTTATATTTACAATTTAAAATTTTAATTCAACATTTAATTTTTTCTGTGGACACATAGTGGTAAGACACCTAGCATTTCTATAAAAAAACGTTTTGTTATCCTAAATTATTATTGCAGATTGTACCTACCTACCTACTCACTTTCAAAAAATGTTTGCCTGATGATGACCTTTTAGGTCGAAAGCGCTTGCAACCCAACCGAATAAATTTATGTGGTCGACAGACTTTGAGCCTTTTACTTCCCTTTACTTTATTAAAACTAGAGGTTCTGTTTTTACAATCTTAAGCGAAATACGCGAAAACATTTATTGGTCGCAGCGTTAAATAGCACGCTAATTTTTAAATAAACGTTTGGAATTTTGTGGTGTTACTGCAGAAACAAGATTTTGGAATTTTAGTATACTTTTACAAGTGTGAACAAAGTCTATATTCATATTAAAGAGCCAATAAAAACTTACTTCAAACAAGATTGGAGTGGCATTTATACTAAAGCATAATCATAACATTGTGTGCAATTGCTAAGTATGTCTACCAAAACCAGATAATAGGCATAAAACTTATTTTTGCTAAATATATTTAGGCGAGGAAATTCAATTTTTTAATTTTGGAGGAAAAAGACAACAGACTTTTATATAAAAAAAAACTTCTAAACTTACAACTTATACTTTTTGTACTCTTAGTGAAAGTTTACAGCACAATGCTACCTCAGTAAAGGCACATTTACAGCCATTGCTTCAGTTTGTACATCACCCAGTATTAGTATTTTACATTTTTTGCCTGACTCCATCTACACAAAATAAAAACAAAAAACATATGTTTTATATTGTGTCCAACTAGTCCAAGACTTCTTTCCTGGTATTACGGACGCTACATGGAATTGCCATGAAGCGGGACACGGTATAGGTGCCCCTGATGGTATTGGAGGAGCACTAAAAAGAACTGCAGACCAAATAGTCGGCTATCGTTAAGATATTCATGACTTTAAGAATTTTGTAGAAGTCTTGAAAGAACGAATGGAAATTATATAATAACTCAAGAGGACATCAATGAAAAAGAGCTATTATTGTCGCAAGACAAAAATACCTGTGTTTAAAGACACGATACAAGTGCATCAAGTGGTATGGTCCAGATTTACTCTAAAAGTACTTGTTATAAGAAGACTAAGTTGTTTTAAATGCACTACAATATTACACTGTACACATGATATACATATATGACAAATATCTTATGATCTAACACCTGTTTCTGATATCACTAGTGTAACATCCTTTACTGGCATGACAGTTGAAATATCTGATTTTGATATGACTGTTGCAACATATTTTAATGGCATAACAATTATTGAAACTTCAAACTTAGAAATATCTTGGACTAATTTCAATATTAGAGCTTTTTTTTATTTTAGTAAAAGTAAAGAGACAGTTTAATAAACAAAACAAAATTTATAAATATTGTTGCTGCATTCGGGCGGTGGATGAAGACGAAAATGACATAACAGTGAACAATGATATAGCAAATGCATTTACTATGGTTGAAAATGATGTATTTTCCATTGCAACTGAGGACAAAATACGTGTAAAAATAGGTTTTGTTTGTGATATGTAATATTAAAACATTTGAGTGGTGTTACCGGCGTTCTGTAATAAACAATAAATTAATAAGAAAGCTATCTATGCCCTTAGTACGCCTTGGGAACACACCTGCTAGCTCAAGATCTGGGGTTCTGAAATTTATACCGAGCCAGTAAATTTATATGGGCTGGTCCAAATCACTAGACCCCTCGTTATTGCGAGGATAGAAAACTATTAACTCCAATAATCAGTAATTTGCTATTATTATTTAGTGAGGTATAGTACTGAGACCAAAACTACCTTGAACTATAGTAAACAAGTGATTTACTGTGAAAAGAATTAAATAAACTCACCTTTAAAGGTCCAGCGCTGTCAAACTGGACTAAACTGCCTTATTATTTTGTTTAAATGAAAAGCTCTGGGTATTGTTAATGGGAAGATTTATTAATATATATATATTTCTACAAATACATCATCAGGGCTCCATTTGTTCGAACAAACGGGGCGACCTTTCAAAATAGTGCTATCTGCAAAAATAAACTGTTATTATGTGTTTCAAAACAAAAGTTCATGACTTAAAAACTAGAAATACATTGGCACATCAGTACCTACTAAGTGACACTTACACAGTGCACTTAAAATTCTTATAACTAAACTGAAAAGAAAATGGTTCAATTAATCACATATGAATAGAAATAGAATGCAGTAATTTACCAAAGAAATAACTAATCTTAAGAGATTTAATTTTTAATACTCAATCGATAAAGGTTAATATTTAGTGAATATCCTTATTTCATCCCTAAATGATTTAAACATAAATAAAAGAAAATATCACTATAATAAATAGACGAAAAGGTAAGAAGCAGCGCCATTAACAATAAAAAAGTTTAAACATGAAATAAACCCCACTAAGTAAACCTTAATGGGTAGGCACCATAACTGTTTTACCCAGCCTCCCTTTAGTTGGTCGACCTAAAGGGTGCGACGATCCTAGGTTCCATCGCGAACCCGCCGAAGTTTAACACCGGAATACTCGACAATATTGGATACGTCGCTACCCAACCAACCCACAGTAGCACTGGGAAAACTTTTGGTAGGTACACTATGATGTAAAAATTTAGTAGTTAAATTAAACAACTTATCTTTTATGTTATTCTTGGTAACAGGATACCCCAAAGATAGAAGGTTCCAATTTCTGCCCTGGTACTGGGACTACAGGATATCGGAGATCTCGGCGGGGCAAAAGAAATGGGGATACCGGCTCGAAATTATCTCTACCCTTTCACAGCGCCAAGATATAAATAAGGAAAGGACCAGGACCCACAATGCTACTCCAGAAATGCCCTCATGGTTTTCCACTAATGGCGGGTGCTTCCCCGCGTTGATGCCACGTGTCGTCATAAAAAATTTCACTTGATCGGTACTGGACAATCCTCCTAAATGAAGTAGTTTTCTCCACAAAACAATACCAAACTGGTTCTAACCACCAACAAAATGAGTTGGAAACTATTAATAGGGTTGCGGCCCAAATCCACCACTAACGGTGATAAAATTGTAAAAAAAAACTTACGGCTCAACAACAACTTCTCAGTACGACACATTCCACAGGAGTATGAAGACTAGAGATAAGGAGGCGAATCGGCCTCGGTCAAATTTCAAATTTCCGTCCCTATTTTTATGGAGTTCCAAAAAACTGTAGTTGGCGGGTGGCAAAATAACGACGTCTATTTTCTATGCAAGTAAAATTTAGTAAAAAGAATAAAAATAAGCTGACTACAAGTAAAAATGAGTAACAAAAAACGGCAAAGCAGGATTTGCTTCGTTCGGGGTTCAAAAACGGATTATAAATCCGATATAAAATTAAAGAAAACACAATGAAATAAAAATCCAAGTCTTTTTAAAGCAACTAGTGTAAGTAAAATAATGTATTTATTTCTTAATAATATATATTTATTGTAAAATAGTCACAACCCGTATCTTACGGAATGTAGTTTATTTAATTACAAAATTCTATAATAAAAAATAATAAAGTCATAAATCCTGACTTACAAACAACAATAATTACACATTAAATTTAACTTACTAGAAAAGAAAATTTGCTTTTTTTATGTTTTTTGATGTTAGATGAAAGTTACTACTGTTATTTTTCTTTATTGAACTCCAATTTAGTCATTGCAAATATTTTTTATAGGATCCTAAACGTTTAAAACAATAGCAGCATGTGATTCCTAGGGCTGTACTGTCTAGTTATGATTCTGTTTGCGAGCTATACTTTTTAGAAGATGATATTTTAAAATTTGATGAGACTATTTTAACTAATGGTACTGTTAACAAAATAAAAAGGGAAAGGCCGATATTAAAGAACGAAGCAATCCATGTATATTCCCGAATCTCCCTTCATACTTGTCCAGTATTAGGAAAAGACGAAAACCACCATTGAACCGAACTGAATTTGTTAGAAAAAAAAAAGGGAAGAAAATACTAGAACCTATTGCTGAAGAAACTATTCACCAGGATGATGAAATTGTAGTTGTCGAATACAAAATTACCACAAAACTGTACTTACCAAATTTCACCATTTAACAAACCTTTTCAAATTTGGTCATACCTAATTTTCATTTTATTTAGATAAAATTAAATAATGAATAGTAAATAATGTTTAACACAAAGACTCATTTATAATTAATACGAACAGTATTTTCTGTACTTTAGTTAGCAATTAAAACAAAGACTTATTTATAATAATTATAATCAACAGTATTTTCTGTGCTTTAGTTAGCAATAAACAATTTGATTTTTATTATTTTCATAAAATTTTGTAAAATCCTTAACTAAATATTTTCATTTAAACCGTGTCTTAGTATGCCCTCAGCCCTATTTAGCTTTAATTAAAATAATTAGCCCTACCCATCAAATTTCAACACTTATCATCAATAATTTGAATAAATAGGAATAAATACTAAATAATGTATCAATTAAAATATGTAAGACTTATTTAGAAATAAATACAACACGACTGTTTTATAAAACATTCATTATACTTGTACTTCCTTAAGAATAATAATACCTGTTATTCACTAGTGAATAATGATCCATTAGTCACGGTATGACGTCACGACAGCACGTATGTCTAAACTGATATGAAAATATTCTTTATAGGTAATCGAAAAATAAAAAAAAAAAATTGAAAAACGAAAAATCGAAAAAAATCAGAAAAAATCAAAAAATCGAAAAATCGAAAAATCGAAAAATCAAAAAATCAAAAAATCGAAAAATCGAAAAATCGAAAAATCGAAAAATCGAAAAATCGAAAAATCGAAAAATCGAAAAATCGAAAAATCGAAAAATCGAAAAATCGAAAAATCGAAAAATCGAAAAATCGAAAAATCGAAAAAAAATTGAAACTAAATAAAAAAAAATCGAAAAAAAATTAAAAAAAATAAAAAAAAAATCAAAAAATCAAAAAATCGAAAAAAATCGAAAAATCGATAAAAACAAAAAATCGAAAAGTCGAAAAAACAACAGTTAATATGTTTAATAAAAACTTTCCATTCTACACTTAACTTTTATTTAATAAAGAAACCATAATGGTTGTGGTCAAAGTATAGTATTAGACTCGCAATTTATGGCCATTATTTACTCGTCACCCTGCGTGAATAATGGCTACCATAAATTGCTCGTTTAATAATATACTATTATTTTTATTATTTTGACAAAATTATGTATAATTCCCATAAGAAGCCATGTATTTTGAACTACGTAAACCGTACTAGCGCCCATGCGGTTAATTATAAAAGCTCAATTGACGTGTGATTTTTGGGACTGTATTTTGAGCATGCCGATTCGCCTCCTTATCTCTAGTCTTCATACACAGGAGAGAGCGAATTTTTGTAAATTCCAATCGAAATCCCTCTTCGTACCCAAAAATAATGGCCTTTTAATGTAGATCTATTCAGCCCACTATACCTTGACAGGTGCACGGTAAATAATACTAACTAAAATTACTAATTACAAATTTACAATAACCCTAATAACAGTAATAATATAATCACATATTAGAATCTAATATTACCAAAACAAACCCCTAATCAATAAAAAAAAAGGTAATCCCATTCGACATTGGCTGCATGCGGATCGGAGCAGAACAACTCGAACCAGAACTCGAACCAAGACCACAGTTATCGCCTGCTACCACATACTTTGATTACTATACGAGGCAAGAGAGAGGTCCGACACGCCCAATAAAGGGCGCGGCCATTTTGAACCCTGTGACACAGTTTACAGCTAAAGAATCAGATCGCTCACTCTGCGTCGGCACTTTGGATCTCAATATTTCAGTTTATACACTGTGCAACTCGGATAATACAATATATGGCAACCGCCTATAATAAAACAGCAGTCTTCTGCGTATCCCGAATTTGTATCCCTGGAGTGGATGTTATTTTGGAACTTTCAACTGGTCCGAGTGAGCTAACTGATTCTTTAGCAATAAACTGTGACTCCAAAAATAATATTCACTGACACTGACAGCATCAAGCAAAATATCAGGTGCGTTTTAATCATCCGCTTCTGCTTTCGGAATTGTCGGTTCAGTCGTTCTAACCTGTCAGATTAAAACAAGAAAACCGACAATTCCGAAGCAGTAGCGGATGATTAAAACGCACCTATTAAAAATATTGCGCCAAGATGTAGGCAACACGTAATAAGGGTTCAAAATGGCGGAGTTTTCTATCTCCTTTTAAAAGGCACTCAGAAAGCTGCGCAGTGCGACCATTCTCCGTATAGTAAAAGAAAATCAAAGTATGTGCCTGCTACCCACATACTTTGCCTGCTACCCGAGGGACTAACCGAGCAATTCGGAACAGAGCGCACTGACTGCACAAGACAATGCCATAGAACTTATTAATCTGACAATAAGTTTGACAACTGGTAGTAATTAGAACATAGGCATGATTACAAAAATAAACAAACCAATTAATTACGGATTTATATTAAATCATATGTATTATATTAATGTATTATTTAAAGGAGAATAATATAAAAAAAAATGTTACGAATAAAGAAATGCACTAATTGACACAAAATAAAGATAATATATTATACGAGGTAGGGTTCAAAATTAATAACTAAATTTAATAGCAAATAATACTTTAAAATAAAAACGGAGTATAACATTGGTTTTAGTTTATTATTTCAGTTAACCCAAAAATTCATATTTACCTGTCATATGTAACATTACTTTGGAAAGATTATTTTTGATTTTATCATATTCTTATTACTAAGGTAGATCACGAATTTATTCAGGGTTAGTACTAGAATGTCACGAAGCTTTGGCCGAAGTATCCATCAACAACGTGGTCACCTTAAGATGGATTAAAGGTCACGCCACATCGAAAGGCAACCGTCTTGCTGATTCACTAGCCAAGAAAGCAGCCAACCAAATACTTTTTGGACCTGGCCCTTCTATTGGCCTGACAAAATCGGCAGTGACAGACCTAATAAAAAAACATTCCCTTGTGAAATTCATGGAAAGATGGGATAAAACAAGAAACTGGAGAGTTGCCACGGAGCTCTTAAGTTATCCTGACAACACTGCAGCAAACAAATACTTAACTATGACTAGACAGAATCTGCGCCTAGTCACAGGCATTCTGACTGGTCATTGCCAAGTACGAAAGCATCTCCATATCATGGTGCTGTCAGACTCCGCACTCTGCAGAGGGTGCGAACAAGAAGATGAGACTATCGAGCCTATCCTTTATTATTGCTCAACGCTCTCATATATTAGAATATTTGTGTTCGGCGATTATCGGCTAACACCGGCCGATATAAGAGAAGCACCTCTTGGGATAATCCACCCTCCACACGTTACAGATACTAAGGCACATTTTAAGCTGCTTCTAAAAGGAGGTGTAT
Source organism: Psylliodes chrysocephalus (assembly GCA_927349885.1). Lineage (NCBI taxonomy): Eukaryota > Metazoa > Arthropoda > Insecta > Coleoptera > Chrysomelidae > Psylliodes > Psylliodes chrysocephalus. Next base: position 95,813,217 of record OV651813.1, read on the forward strand.
TTCTAAACTATGTAATGTGTTCAATAGGTTTAGTTTACATTTTTATGCAGGTTTAATTTTTTTTTAAATCTAAAATTTACATTTTTGAGATACTAACTCATATCAGAATGGCGCGTGCATTAGAAAATATTGCAAGCAGAAGTACGCGTAAATGTATTCAATAATCTTCGAAAAGACTTTGTTTCACTTTCTGGGGATGAAATAGGCATTAAATGTGAGACCTATAAAGGAGTATCTACGTGGACAATGTATAACATTATTAAAGAAGATACAGTTATTGAAGAAGTCTCACATTCGAAAACGTTCCTAGGAATAAATAATACCTTTATTGAAACTTGGGTAAAAAATGTAATAAAGTAAGTGGTACATTTTTTTTAAATAAAATTCCTACACTTAAAATATTACATTTAGAAATAGAAAACTTCCAAATATATTATATTTTCATCTGCAAAAAAATATTACGTGAATTAAAATTTCGTTACAAAAAACTTGACGAAAACATCTTTTAACAGAGAAAGACGAAATCATTGTGTGAAGACATAATTATTTAAGGAAAATAGTATTTTATTTAGATGAAACATGGGATGGTGCTGGACATACAGTAACAAAAATTTGGGAAGATATATCCATCAAAATTAAAAAAACAAGTCTGTATGGAAGGGGTCTCTTGTGGAATAAAAAATCCAACAGGAGAAGGAAATCGTTTAATAATAAGCCACATTGGAAGCACCGATGGAATTTTATCAGATGGTTTATTAATGTTCGAGTCAATGAAAACAAAAGACTACTATGAAGAAAAAGAAAAGCCCTATGTTTGAAAATCGGATTCAGAACGTTTTAAAAAAATTCCTGCAAAATATTTTAGTTTTATTAATTAATCTGATTTAAATATTATTTGTAATGGGTGAATAACTCACAAATTTTTATATGTGCTTTGCACCCATGATATATTCAGTATCGGTGCACTTATGAAGTCGGCTCCGATGCACTTTTTATTAAAAATTTAATTTTTTTAAACACTGATGTACGCCTTTCACTCTTGATCTTATTTAATCTTTTTCAGTGTTATTTTCAATTCTAAATCCAATTCACAATTATTATTACTTTTTCTTATATTATCTCACTCAATTCAAAGTATATTTAAGTTTCGTGTAAAATTATCAATATTTTACTATCTAATTTTAAAGTTAATGATATTATTCTGGAGTTTACTCGCTACATACCAAACTCATCATTAAGTATACACTCTAAACCATTTATTTTTTCCATACTAATAGTATAGAAAGCCAATTCCATATATCAAAAATGAAACCATAAGGAGAAAATAATTTTCGGCAATCCTTAGTGCTATAGTTACGAGATTTTGCTTGTAATCTGACATCTTATTTGATTTAGGATCATTTGCTACAAGTAAATTTAATTTGAGGATTGCAAAAAAATAGGGGGCAGTTGCGTTTCGCCCAGGAATATTATGGTCGATTTTTTTTTTATATTTTTGTCAGCCGAGACTATGAGTCATTACTTACAATAAGGCCGAAAACCTTTCATGTTACCATTTTCAATATAAATTATCCAAAGATATCTGCATCTCTCAAGATTCAAAATTATTAAATACTACTACATATACTTGGTACTTGGTACATATTTTATTTTAATTTTGAACACTTTTAAAAGGCTCTTTCGGTTCCATAATAAAAGTTAGTCGCTGCTTACTAGAAACATTCTATATATTCTAAACCAATTTATGCATTGTTTTCGATCAATTTGATACAAAGATTTAAAGTTTTTAGTCCATAATAAAACATTGCTATGACTTGCGGAGTCCCACAAGGATCCGTACTAGGGCCTACATTATGGAACATCGTTTATGATGACGTCGTGCGAATGGAAATAGGCAAAGAACTAATAGCTTACGCTAACGACCTGGCTATTATTGTACATGCAAAAATGGAAACAGGAATAGTAAACCTAACAGCTTACGTGATAGATAAATTAACGAATAAACTCTTAGAATTGGGCATAAAATTAGCAACGAATAAATGTAAAATGGTAATTCTCAGCGGTTCTAGAAGACTAAAGGGACTGGAAATTGACCAAAGGTATACAACCCTAGAGTGCCAGATCAAGTTAAATACATGGGCGTATATATAGACAAAGAAATGAGAATAACAGAACACTTTAGAAGGACATGCCATAAAGTAAATATTAATAAATCGTTACAAAGGATTTCCCCTAACATCAGAGGACCAAAGGCCAGTAAACGTAAAATGTTAGCAACAGTGATACTCTCAGTCATAATGTACGTGGCACCGATA
>OV651813.1:95820531-95839975 GCA_927349885.1 Psylliodes chrysocephalus
TCGTAAAATTAAAAGAAAAATGAAGGATGATGTCGCGGAGTTAAATGCATGTTTTATTATATTATCCAACACATTAAAGAAAAAAGCAAAAAAAAGGAATCGATGGCCCAACTTCTGCCAAGGATAATCTTTTTTGTCTATGGTGTTGTAATAGAACTGGCGTTTTGCTCTCTTATGATGTCATGCTGAATATTTAAATCCAGAAGAAGCAAAACGTTTTTCTGGTTCAACTCCATAAAAAATAAATCCTTAGTTCGCTATAATCTGTACGGTGCTATATGGTACAAATTCCCCGTCCAGACTGAGCATGTACTGCGCATTGCCTCTCTTTGATGTACGTTTAACAAACGGATCGCGGCAAGGCCGTACGACACACACAACGAGGCAATTTGCCGCTTCGGAACCCCATATACATCTGAATGCTCATGCGTCCTCGGCTTGCCTCATACGCGTACGTGCTTAGATATGTACCCGGCCTAATATATCGTGGAACGTTTCAAATAATATTTATTTTATTGCGTCTTTAATAATTTATGTTACATCTAGACACGGATGTTATAATCATATTGTACGTCGTGCGATGCACGACGGCGCTGTCACGCAATAGGTGCTGAAGATACTTTTTTTATTTTTACCAATTTCTGAAAAACTACTTAGAAGTATTATGCCTATTTGAGCCATGTATGCCTGAATTAAGATTAATCAAAAGTAGGTAATAATATCGTAATAAATAATTTATAAAATGTATTGTTTTGAATTTTTTTTACTCCTATTATTTGTTTGTAAAAGCCTTAAGGCCGGGTGTGGGCAATGTATTTAACATAGCGTCGGCTTACTACTAAAAGTGACTGAGTCAAAAAGTCTCATTTTTGTTTTTATCAACCAAACCACTTAAAACTATTTACTCTATATCTGGAAAAATTGACTAACCTAATAACTAATTTAAAAAAAGTTTGGTTATTTATAACATTTGATTTTAGGTCACTAGTTTAATTTTAAACTGTTTATCTGACTTGGTCAATTTTGGCAGTAAGCCGACGATAGGCATACACACCGTAAAATAAAATTTTAACTTTCACTATTTTACGACTTCATTTTCAATTATATTGCATTATTGATCTCAATGAAGTTTTAAAATATTAAAAAAAAACGTGAACAAATATTCAGTGGTTTAAGTTAAGATTAATACAAACATTTTTTCGTATTTAACACTATGACAGTGGCAAAAAAATTTCAATACACATGTTTTTAAGTAAATTCTATTGTATAAAAAAGATGAAAGGGGCGCAACACCCCTCTAAAAACCTACATAATTAAGAACAATAATTTTAAACACCACTAACTCCATTTTATTGGTCCCATATACATTTTCAAAAAATTACTTTGTCGTTGTAAAGTACGAGCACAAAATCACTTGTAAAATTTCTACTTTAACACCCTGTAACTTTTATACTATCCATTTTTTAAAGTTGAAGGTAGTAGCCATGTGTGAGTTATATGTTCAAAAAGGGGGTAAATAAAACAAGGGTGGTCCTTAAGATCTCACAAGAGTAATTTAATACGACCGGTTTCGAGGAGATCAGATCCTCATCATCAGGTATGGTCTAAAATAGATAGGTAAAACATCAACTTTTTGTTGCAACTACTGTTTTTATGCTATCCTTAAAAAATACTCGCATACTTGTTTTTTACACCGACCCTGTGATAATCTCTAAGCTTAGTCTTAAATAGATGAGTAATACGGGTGAGTTCTTGATATTTGACAACTTTCATAATTTTTTAAACCCACTTTATTAGTTATGAGCTCATTCGTTTTTACCTATCTATTTTAGACCATACCTGATGATGAGGATCTGATCTCCTCGAAACCGGTCGTATTAAATTACTCTTGTGAGATCTTAAGGACCACCCTTGTTTTATTTACCTCTTTTATCCATTTTTTATATAAGTATGTCAGCTTAAATTGACCGCAGAAACTGTGGTTAAATTTACTGTACATCTTTTTATTACATCCTGTATATGGCTCCATTGCTTCTTGTATAGGATTTTCTGACATCCCCTGCAAAATATATTTTTTTCTCATACTCAATTACCTACATAAGTAAAATTGTCTAGAGCCAGATTGTCGTGCTTTAATATAAATCTCCGATAAAATTTGACAAAATTGTTAGAACCGAAGCAAAAAATGGAAAAACACGACAAGCAAATCCTTTTGTATGTTTTTATATCATTTTCGCATGGTTAATATCTATGTTTATGGTCTCGTTTCATCCCTGCTTTTATAGATGCGTGGCCAATGAAATAAAACTTTCATTGGATTTGCCATTAGTCGATAAATGGGAGATGATAAAAATATGTAAGTATAATTCGTATTCGGTTTCCTTTTTATAGCTTTTAAGGAGACGTCGAAATACGGGATAACATAATTTTGATTTTGTTGTTAGAAGTAAATCTAATCAGAAATATAGATAAAACAAAAAACTCATTTTCTTAAATAAGATTTACTTAAATTTAGAAATATTTTCTTTTTTTGAAACCTTCATATACAGGATGTTTCCTAAGTTGAGTTATCTTTTTAGGAGCATATCTATTGTTATTCCTATAAAGAGAATAGATAAACGTTTACAAGCAATATCCTGTTTTCTTTGCATTGTTTTAAAAATGGATGACCTACTTATCTCAAAATATAAATGGCCCTGAACATTTTTAAAAACATAAAAATAAAACAAAAAAATATGACATTAAAATTAGAATTTTTTAGGTTTTATATTTAAGAGGAATACATACACTCGCTTATTTGAAATAAAAGTCAAACGCCGTTATTTACCAAGCGATTTTTTTTAAATTTTGGGAGTTAATTTACTTCATACTTCTAAAAAAGTATGGGAGCAGATTTTTTTTGAAAAGTCTAATTTTTGAGATAAAAATATTTTCAAAAATCTGCAGCCATAACTTTTTAGATATTAGTTCCCAAAATGTCATGCTTTTATCTTTAGCCGTTTGAGCGCACAACAAAAATAAAGGTTTTTGTTCTAAAACTTGCTAAAAATAAATAGAATATTTGTTAGCGCTGGTCGAAACTCTTACCAGTGCCGTGGCGAGCGAGCTTGGATGTGTTACATCTTTCTGAGATTCTGGATTTTTGTTTTCGACAGTATGTCTGTTTTACTTTCCTCCTGCATTTTTTTAAATAATTTTATAAATTTAAATGAACATTTAGTGTATATTTTTGTCAATATATTTTAAAAGCAGATTTGTAATTATTATTATACAAACTTCAAAGGTGAAAAAAGAAAATACAATATATTTGGCTGATTCAGACGCGTTTATCAAGAATAAAGTTTTCCGAGAAATCAACAATATCTTATTCCAAAACAACAATCTTAAATATTTTAATCCCCTAATTAAAAAACAATTATAGTTTTATAAAACTTTAAAAATCGGTTAATAAAGCTAATTCTATGTAGGAAATTAGGTTATTTTAATATTCAATAAAACTTTAAAGTGTTATTGATTGACACTTTCATGGTTTATTAACAATGTTTTAAAAAATATTGATAGGGGTTGAAGTATCAGATACCTGCGAATGGCAATGGGAAATACCTATCAAGGTAGGTGATTCATGGTCTAAAATTATATATATTTCGTGGCTTGGATTGCATTATGTAAAAGATATTTGTAGAATAAAGTGTTTTTTTGTGAGTTTTGAACTTTTATTGTGAAGAAATTGGAAAAAAAGAAAAGTATTGCTAAATTGGGCAAACAGCGATATGTCCAATCCAGAATGCGGTAAGTACCATAAGTAACATTTTTATATTTTGATATTTCTACCCCTTTTTACTTACCCTTACTTATATTTTTTGAATTATATTATTGAGGGGAAGTATTGTCATCGTCCAAAATTTTGACCTTGAGATTTTGATTGATTTTCACGTTTTGGAGGGATCTGGGTCCGAAAAACATGTCTGTGTGCCTGTCTGTCTGAAATTTACGTCAACGGTTTAGAAAAAACGGCTAAATAGATTTTCACTAAAAATCAAATGGGTAATAATCTTAAGGTATTTATAGTTCCGGTGACAATGCCACCATATGGTATTTTTAAGTTTCCACCATTGTCCACGAGAGTGGTGAGGGGATCTTTTTAACTTCGTCCGATTTAGTTTAAAATGGTGTGTGAGGGTATTCGATATCAATAGGTATAAGTTTATTTTTTCACTTCTACGTACGTAAATTTGATATAAATTTATGGTTTTGGTGACGATATAATAAAATGGCTCAAAATTAATAAAAAAAACGCCTTGCAACAATGACGCGTTACCCGAATTGCAATAACGATTAAGAATCCTAGCCTAATTGTGCGTGACTAAAAATTTAAAAATAATTTTTATAAAAAACTTTTTAAGCACATGCTTTTATTAAATGCACTCAGAAGTAGAAAATATTTTTTTTGATTTCTGATACCATAATAAAAGCGATGGGCCCAAATTGAAACAATTTCATATTTCAAACCTACAATTTAAATTTTAGTTTGCGCCCATCGCTTTTATTATGGTATCAGAAATCAAAAAAAATATCTTCTACTTTTGAGTGCATTTAATAAAAGCTTGTGTTTAAAAACTTTTTTATAAAAATTATTTTATATAATATTACGAACAAATAAAAAAAATCACAAGTGAAAATACGAACTTTATTATAAAGTACATACGTGCATTGCATAGGTTAAAAACCATCTTATTTTTTTCTCTTCGACTACAATATTATCAACCCTCAAAAATGAAATCGAGGACCAAGACCTGTCACAATTTCTCAGTCTAGAAAGGAATGAATATAATATGTAGGAACGTTACATATCAACTGCATTACTTATGAATATTTGTTTGCTCTTTACAGGTAACACTTGTATTGGAAATGGTTAATGGCAATTGGAGGAATTTACTTCTGTTTTAAATTTGCCAGCTCTAAATCCCGTCCAGTACAACACAGTTCATAATAAAATGGAAAAAATAGTTAACAAGGTATTTCTAGAGGAGTTGACAAAGGCCGGTGAAAAAAAAGCGGCAATAGCTCAAGAAAAAGGAGATGTCGATTCGACTGGCACACCATATATAACAGTTATTGCAGATGGAGCATGGTCTAAAAGATCATATAAGACAAATTACAACGCATTATCTGGAGTAGCTGTTATTATTGGAGAATCCACCAAAAAGGTTCTATTTATGGGAGTCAAAAATAAGTTTTGCGCAATATGCTTAAAATTTGAAACTAAAAACGAAGATGCACCTCAACATCAGTGTGAAAAGAATTGAAAAGGGTCATCGACATCTATGGAGAGTGCGATTATTCTTGACGGGTTCCAACGTAGCGTTGAGATGCATGGATTAAAGTATACAACGCTAGTTGGTGATGGAGACAGTAGCATAACTAAAAAATTGTCTTCACACAAACCTTATGGAGCCACACCTATTCAGAAAATTGAATGTGTAAACCAGTTACTAAGGAATTTTTGTAATAAATTAAAAGATTTGTCAAAGTCAAGGACAAGTCCATCAAGCCATCTAATAATTCCGTTAAATTTGAGATAAAAATTGTGGCCCATATATTCGGTGAGCATTCCAATTGCGAGGAATATTTTTGCAAAAGTGCAAAAGACCAGGAAGAAAATATAATGCCACAGTTAATAAGATGTGGTTTCAATGATGATATTATGGCGTGTCTGCAAAGAGTTTTAAATAATTCATATTCATTTTTAATTAATAAAAACAACAATGCAGCAAAGCAGTTTAATAGCCTTATTAACAAATTTGTTGGAGGGAAAAGGGTAAGTTAAAAGTTTTTACTTCATTGCCAATTTAACAAATACCTTCTAATTTAGAGTCTTTTCATTCTTTGTCTTTTTAAATAGTTATAGGTAATGTTTTTTTTTTAATATATTATAACTCCTACATATTTACGAAAACTCTTCTATAAAAAAAAAACATATATTTTTGCATATCTGGGAAGTTCGTTGTGATCTTTTTGAAAATAACAGATTACACATTATACTCCGAATTTTTATAAATAATGTCGCCATTGTAGTTATATTTAGTTTTTTGTTTTCAGATTAATATTTCGTTCAAAGGATCCTATTTAGCGAGGTGTCAGTTGGCAGCTATTTACTATAATTCGAAAGATACCTAACTTCAACAAATAGTAAATGCATTCGGAGAAGCTACTGGAGATTATATACAAACATTTTTAACAAGAAGAAAACTCAATCGAAATAGAACACAAAGGTATAACTGTAAACGGGGATATAAACCAAAATTAATTATTTCAATTGCTGATAAAGATTATGGAACAGTAGAAGATGTCGTAAATGAACAGAAAAAGAAAAGCTCCAGAATATCTTAAAAAAAAACAATGTCAGATAAAATTAATTTAGAAATAATCACAAGAAGGCAACATTTAAATCCGTTATGGCATCAGGAACGACAGTATAGGCTGACTGCATCTAATTTTGGAATGATTTGTAGATTGCGAGAAACGACGGATCGTCTTACAGTAGCAAAGAGAATGTACAGAAGAAGATTTACTGGTAATAGAGCTACACGATATGGTCAGGACAATGAAGCCACAGCAATTCGTGCATTTGAGGACTTGACAGGTTTAACTGTTATAACTTGTGGCTTATTCATTGGAACTGAAGAAGAATATTTCCTAGCTGCTAGTCCAGATGGTTTAGTTGAAGACGACAACAATTTTACTATTGAAATGAAATATCCCTTTGTCCTGAAAAGCTGCTCAATAGAACAACGAGTAGCTGTAAAGAAAATTAAATTTCTTGCCTATGATGAGGAGGGGTTGTTGTATTTAAAAAACACTCATCCGTATTACTACCAAATAAAAGGGCAGCTACATCTTTCAGGCAAGGAATATTGTTATTTTATTGTCTGGTCTCCTTTAAGCCCTATCCATGATGAAGAAATTTGCAGAGATGATGAGTTTTAAAAGAACAAAATGTATCCTTAAATAATTTTTTTTATTTCGATGCTTATTTAAAAGAAATAATTAAAGATGTCATATAACTTCTATGTGGTTTTTGAAATTCCTATTTCCTATATTATACCGTATTTAATTAAATTTATATAATATACATAACTTATGGTAGCAACATATTGAATAAAAATTTTAAACAGATAGGTCAAAATGATGTGCTATAAAAGAGAATAATGTCTAATATATATAAAATAAATACCTAAAGATATTTTTTATTCCAACGAATTTAAACAATCTGAATTTGGATACTCGAAGAATTAAAAAACTTGAAAAAACACTTCCAGTAAAATATTTTTTAATAAAACGATAGGCAGTATTAAATCAATTTATATTAAAATCCTCAATTCTTTACTGCCACTTCCCAAATTTTAAGGAAGGAATTTATATAATCTATAAATTGACACATTTTAAACGTGATTATTGACTAAAAAGAAATAGGATAAAAATGTGCGGTTTTGACCAATGAGTTTTACATTTCGAAAAGTGTTTACCCAATCGCATTAGCAAATTGTCCCATTTATACAGGGCGAGGACAAAATTTTGCCTATTTTCAACTAAAAATAACTTGACTTGTTCAAATAGAACACCCTGCATATTTTTAAACCATTCGAAAGCTGAGTTCTTTAGGTTTTAAAAAATGCCAGCATGTGCATTTTAAGTTGTACAAATAATTTATAATTACATTAATTTGATTATCGTATAGCTTTTCAATTTTTTAAAGTACGTATTTTCTGCATGTTTAATTTTTTTGGTCATTTATATACTGAAATCTTTCGGTAAGTTTTACTGATTTCAGTGTACGAACGAAAAAAAAATAAAAAAAAAAACAGAAAATGCGTCCTTTAAAAAATTGAATATCTACTAGCAATATGGAAATTAATGGGAATGCCCGCACTCACAAAAAGTCGCGTATCTTCTTTATTTATGAAAATTAAACTTCAAATTTTTTAAAAGCAAAATAACTTAGCTTTCGAATGGTTTAAAAATATACATAATACATATTTAAATAAGTCAAGTTATTTTTAGTTGAAAATAGGCAAATTTTTTTCCTCGTTCTGTATAAATGGAAAAAAATTAATGTGCTTCGGAAAAAAACTTTTCGAAAACCGCACATTTCTATCTTATTTCGTTTATTTAAAAAGTATTGAATCAAAATTATAATTAAGTTCTTAAATATCTGAAGATTATAAATATAATTATAATATTCTTAATCTTTTCACATTAAAAAAAAATGTAGTTAAACATTTTATCATCCGATCTAATTCACGTTCAAATGCTCGATGATTAAGATCAAGTCTGCAAAGGTCAGCTCACAAAATTATATTTTAAACATAAAAAAAAATATATTAAAATACTTGAAGTTTCTCTGTAATCGGTAAAACATCTACGTAGAATTCACAAATATAATTCTGTAGCTACGGTTACGACTCGCGCCTCGTCTTCAGGTACTTCAGTTAAATTCGAGGGCTCGGGAGAACAATAATTTTTGGCTGGCACGCTTATGATTTTGTCTAGTTCGCTTAAGACTGGAGCTGACGATTCGAGCAGATTGTTAACGCGAAGTCAACATTATTCTCACGTAACTTTCTCTGTTCATGTTTTTTCGAACAATGTGAGTCGTTCAGACACTGCAGATCGAGCGAGCCTATTACTTACTCTTAAAATAGTTCAATTTAAGTAGGTATGAGTGACGCCAATCGATTTTACTTCTTTATAGATTAAAGTAGTCTCCATATATCTATTTTTATTTTCAAATAAGATTAGATTTACATACTCAGTATTCTGCATTCGTATTCAATCTCTTAGGTATATTCTTGTCACAAAGCAGTTGAAACTTCAAAGAATCATGGTTCAATAGCAATAAACAATCAACTATTTTGTCAAAAGCTTTTTGGATAGTGTAGGTAACATTCACTCTGGAAATACTTCATGTTCATAGAGCCATGATTATACAAACATGTATATATGTTTATTTAGCATTTGCGCTGCTTTATATAAACATGATATATATGATGTAACCTCAAAGAGCTTTCAGAAATTATAATATAACCTGGATGCGTTTCTGAATGACATGTTATTTGATGAAAATATACAACGTATTTTTAAGTTGAATTTTTATTTGTAACTGATTACTTTTTAGGTCACATTCAGACGAATTCCATGTTAAAAAATTCCAAACTATCTTTTTTATCGCATTAAATGTTTATAATCGCAAAATACAAAATATATATATTTTAAATTATAAAATTATTAGTATTTTAAATTATTAATATTTTAAATTATTATTATTATTATCATTAAAATATGTCATTTTCATTTAAATAACGTACAAATATTTTAATAAAATCGAAGCAACGCTGACGTGTGGAAACAGCCGGACCGCGTATCGAATATACAAGAAACGACGAAATGCCTGCTGCTGATGCACTCGAATCAGCTGGAACGGCGGGGAGTGCCGTTTAGTCATAAAAATGGAATCTTCGCGAGCGTCTAGCATTTTCCAGTAGCGGAGTTGAACTAATATAAATAGCCGACGTATTAACGTCGAGTTTAGTTGAATATAGAACGTTGTATTGAAAAGTTAAAGTGTAAGAAATAAATTAGAATTGTTAGTTAGTGTCTGAGTATCATATAAATTAAATAGTACGTCTGAAATAAATTGTAAATAATATGTTTTTAAATAAATAAATTAAAAATAAATTAGACTTTCGTCACAATAACAATGCATGAACCAACCGAATAATAAATAACGAAATGTTAAGAAATTAAAAATTTGTGAAAACAAAAAACAGATTCAATTCTACCGAATCCAGCATAAGAGTTTGTTGTATTTAAAATGAGTTCCTCAAGTAGTGTAAAGACCTGTTAGTAAAAAAGTGACAAAAGTTTTTGAAAGAAAACCGATAAGTAAGAAAATCCAAATTCACTAATTAACGTTTTTTCCTTACCTCATTTTTGTTCATTTTTACTTATTTTATTTGAAATTATGATAAACTGGCATTTTATATTCCTATCTTACAACGTTGCCAGACGCAATTCCTTTTCCTGAATTTACAGACGATACTTTTCGACTACGAGGGCCTTTCATTGAAAAAGGGACATATTTTAACCCTATAACTTTTGAATCACTCAGTATATGTTTTTGATAATATAATAAAAAATTGATAAATGTATTTATTTTTTTATGCTCTTTTTAAATTTGAAATTTAATTTTTAAAAATTTGATTTATAGGGTGTTGTTTTAAGGTGCGTCAAATTTTAATAACACTGGCAGACAAAAAAAAATTGTTGTTGTAATACAACGCTGAATAGCATATTGTGGTAAAATTAACCTATCCAAATACGAAAATGAAAAAAAAAAAGTCGTAACATGTAAAGTTTTCTTGTTACATTTATAGAACCACATTTAATATTATAATACTTAATATCTATTGAGAAACTAGTTTGAGAATTTTTTTAACCATGTATATCGACTATATTTATAGTTTTACGCCTACTACCAAACTTTACATTTAAGAAAAATACAAACATCGAAAACATTAATTTAAAACACTAGGTAATTAAACTCCATTTTTTCCTTTTATAATAATAATAATAATAATAATAATACTCTCCCTAATTCACCCCCTTTTGAGTGAATTTTAACCCCAAAAGCTGAGCTTGTGCAGGGAAAGGGACGGCTATTATTATTATTTGTCGTGGCGTTCCGGGGCGACTTAAAGATGATTGATGGTGCCATTTGACTTACAGGTAAGGAAAACCCAGAAAACCTAACCCACCATCATCGAGACAATAGTGCATGGTGATTTTTTATAATCTGCATGTCAGATCAACAGAAATTGAATTTCTATTAATACGGCACACATCAAATCCTATACCGAACCATGCAATTTACTTAAAACTCCACATGGTCTGGTCTGGGATTCAAAGCCCAGCAGTCTCTGACACATAAACTTGCTTATAAATGAATATAAGCGCATTAGACCGCTACACCACCGACCCGATTATGAGGGGTCATGTCTTCTCTCTTCATAAAACCAACCGTAATCACCCATCATGAATGAATCCCATCATCCTTGATAGCGAATTTCCATTGTCCTGATATCTTGGTGGAACCTTTTACCCTGCTCGTCACTGACAGTTCCCAAATTTTTAGGAAAAAATGACAGATGGGAATGAAGGAAGTGAATTTTTAATGACATTCGGGCACTAAGCGATTTGTAGGAATCTAAAAGTTCATTAACTAACTGTTGGTAGTTTGCATCCATATTGTTACCCAAAAACTCTCTTACTACACTAACAAATAAGTTCCATGCTCTGAGTTCCTGCCTGGTAAGCTTCGCTGTAAAATTAACATCGTCCAGCAATTTTCTGATTTGTGGCTCAATAAAAATGCCTTTCTTTAATTTGGCATCACTTTACTTGGTAAAAACTTGTCTTAAGTATTTGAATCCATCACCGTCTTTATTAATAGCCTTCACAAAGTTTTTCATTATCCCAAGTTTCATGTGAACATTTAGAGATCTCGGTTAAAACTCACTTCTTTCTGGCCAAATTTTTGTTACATAATTCTGATTTACTGTCCCATAAACAAGGAAAACAGCAATATATTGTGAATCCTCCCTAAAATTCTTATAATTTTCAAGTCTCTACATATCTGCATTTATATACCTGTTGTAGTTTTTTTTATCCAAAAGCGTGCGCATATTACTGAGGCCCTTCCTATGGGGCCTCAGTATTTCATTCATGCAGACGAAAAAATTTTCTAACCCCCAGTTTTTTAAACTTTTTCTCATGTTTCCGAAATTCCAAAAAAAAATTTCGTATGGTCATCTGTATGTATATATGCCGGCCCGATAACTCTAGAACGAAAGTTCTGTTTGACTTCTAAATTAGAACCCTATTGATTTTTAGAATTTTCGATTCATCCTAACTACTTTAATATCAATTTTCTTAAAATCCACCTATACATTTCTTATGACTAATTTTAGGAATTTTAATTATTTCTAACGTCTGACATTCCTAACATTCTTTAAATTCCATACATTGCAAACATTATCCATCGACATGTTAAACAACAGCTGTTGATTGTAAAGATGAGATTTCTAAGGCGGGTTGCGACCTTCATAATGCAAACATAGCCATTTTAGAAATTAGTCGCGAAGTCTGCCAATTTATGAAAAATATATAAGCAGTTTCTTAAAAATTACTTTTTTTATGGTGGTGCTAACTTAAACTTACTACTATTTCGCCCCTAGCCACAAAAACACCTTCATCAAATTTACTGGCTTTGTTGCAACCCGATAGAATAATTACCCGTTCGATTTATTTGGCAAAAATCAAAATAGTGCTTGGCTGTGCCTGTGAAGTATCAAGATGTCAACTGTGATATGTGAATGACTCTTAAATGTCAAATTATTTAAAAATGTTTGTATGCTTCTTTTGATATTTATTGCAGATAATTTGTAGTGTATCTCAATTCCGGCTTTCCATAAATAAAGGTAGAAAGACAGATAATATAATGTTCTTACACAAAGCACTTTTTACTTTCCTATCTGTATGCAGATATAAGGAAAGTATAGGAATCATGATTTTTTTCGACCTCGAGTTTTCGACGGATGTTTTCGTTTTGAGGTCCCCTGAATCCGTTTTGACTATTTTCGCGATTGTGTGTGTGTGTGTATGTGTATGTGTATGTGTATGTGTATGTGTATGTGTATGTGTATGTGTATGTGTATGTGTATGTGTATGTGTATGTGTATGTGTATGTGTATGTGTATGTGTATGTGTATGTGTATGTGTATGTGTATGTGTATGTGTATGTGTATGTGTATGTGTATGTGTATGTGTATGTGTATGTGTATGTGTATGTGTATGTGTATGTGTATGTGTATGTGTATGTGTATGTGTATGTGTATGTGTATGTGTATGTGTATGTGTATGTGTATGTGTATGTGTATGTGTATGTGTATGTGTATGTGTATGTGTATGTGTATGTGTATGTGTATGTGTATGTGTATGTGTATGTGTATGTGTATGTGTATGTGTATGTGTATGTGTATGTGTATGTGTATGTGTATGTGTATGTGTATGTGTATGTGTATGTGTATGTGTATGTGTATGTGTATGTGTATGTGTATGTGTATGTGTATGTGTATGTGTATGTGTATGTGTATGTGTATGTGTATGTGTATGTGTATGTGTATGTGTATGTGTATGTGTATGTGTATGTGTATGTGTATGTGTATGTGTATGTGTATGTGTATGTGTATGTGTATGTGTATGTGTATGTGTATGTGTATGTGTATGTGTATGTGTATGTGTATGTGTATGTGTATGTGTATGTGTATGTGTATGTGTATGTGTATGTGTATGTGTATGTGTATGTGTATGTGTATGTGTATGTGTATGTGTATGTGTATGTGTATGTGTATGTGTATGTGTATGTGTATGTGTATGTGTATGTGTATGTGTATGTGTATGTGTATGTGTATGTGTATGTGTATGTGTATGTGTATGTGTATGTGTATGTGTATGTGTATGTGTATGTGTATGTGTATGTGTATGTGTATGTGTATGTGTATGTGTATGTGTATGTGTATGTGTATGTGTATGTGTATGTGTATGTGTATGTGTATGTGTATGTGTATGTGTATGTGTATGTGTATGTGTATGTGTATGTGTATGTGTATGTGTATGTGTATGTGTATGTGTATGTGTATGTGTATGTGTATGTGTATGTGTATGTGTATGTGTATGTGTATGTGTATGTGTATGTGTATGTGTATGTGTATGTGTATGTGTATGTGTATGTGTTGTGTATGTGTATGTGTATGTGTATGTGTATGTGTATGTGTATGTGTATGTGTATGTGTATGTGTATGTGTGTATGTGTATGTGTATGTGTATGTGTATGTGTATGTGTATGTGTATGTGTATGTGTATGTGTATGTGTATGTGTATGTGTATGTGTATGTTGTATGTGTATGTGTATGTGTATGTGTATGTGTATGTGTATGTGTATGTGTATGTGTATGTGTATGTGTATGTGTATGTGTATGTGTATGTGTATGTGTATGTGTATGTGTATGTGTATGTGTATGTGTATGTGTATGTGTATGTGTATGTGTATGTGTATGTGTATGTGTATGTGTATGTGTATGTGTATGTGTATGTGTATGTGTATGTGTATGTGTATGTGTATGTGTATGTGTATGTGTATGTGTATGTGTATGTGTATGTGTATGTGTATGTGTATGTGTATGTGTGTATGTGTATGTGTATGTGTATGTGTATGTGTATGTGTATGTGTATGTGTATGTGTATGTGTATGTGTATGTGTATGTGTATGTGTATGTGTTTGTGTATGTGTATGTGTATGTGTATGTGTATGTGTATGTGTATGTGTATGTGTATGTGTATGTGTATGTGTATGTGTTGTGTTGTGTATGTGTTTGTGTATGTGTATGTGTATGTGTATGTGTATGTGTATGTGTATGTGTATGTGTATGTGTATGTGTATGTGTTTGTGTATGTGTATGTGTATGTGTATGTGTATGTGTATGTGTATGTGTATGTGTATGTGTATGTGTATGTGTATGTGTATGTGTATGGTATGTGTATGTGTATGTGTATGTGTTGTGTATGTGTATGTGTATGTGTATGTGTATGTGTATGTGTATGTGTATGTGTTGTGTATGTGTATGTGTATGTGTATGTGTATGTGTATGTGTATGTGTATGTGTATGTGTATGTGTATGTGTATGTGTATGTGTATGTGTATGTGTATGTGTATGTGTATGTGTATGTGTATGTGTATGTGTATGTGTATGTGTATGTGTATGTGTATGTGTATGTGTTGTGTATGTGTATGTGTATGTGTATGTGTATGTGTATGTGTATGTGTATGTGTATGTGTATGTGTATGTGTATGTGTATGTGTTGTGTTGTGTATGTGTATGTGTATGTGTATGTGTATGTGTATGTGTATGTGTTTGTGTTGTGTATGTGTTGTGTATGTGTTGTGTATGTGTTGTGTATGTGTTGTGTATGTGTTGTGTATGTGTTGTGTATGTGTATGTGTTGTGTATGTGTATGTGTATGTGTATGTGTATGTGTATGTGTATGTGTTGGTATGTGTATGTGTATGTGTTGTGTATGTGTATGTGTTGTGTATGTGTATGTGTATGGTTGTGTATGTGTATGTGTTGTGTATGTGTGTGTTGTGTATGTGTATGTGTATGTGTATGTGTTGTGTGTGTATGTGTATGTGTATGTGTTTGTGTATGTGTATGTGTTGTGTGTGTATGTGTTGTGTTGTGTTGTATGTGTATGTGTATGTGTATGTGTATGTGTGTATGTGTATGTGTTGTGTATGTGTTGTGTATGTGTATGTGTATGTGTATGTGTATGTGTATGTGTATGTGTATGTGTATGTGTTTGTGTATGTGTATGTTGTATGTGTATGTGTTGTGTGTATGTGTATGTGTATGTGTATGTGTTGTGTTGTGTATGTGTATGTGTATGTGTATGTGTATGTGTATGTGTTTGTGTATGTGTATGTGTATGTGTATGTGTATGTGTATGTGTATGTGTATGTGTATGTGTATGTGTATGTGTATGTGTATGTGTATGTGTATGTTGTATGTGTATGTGTATGTGTATGTGTATGTGTATGTGTATGTGTATGGTATGTGTATGTGTTGTTTGTGTATGTGTATGTGTATGTGTATGTGTATGTGTATGTGTATGTGTATTTGTATGTGTATGTGTATGTGTATGTGTATGTGTATGTGTATGTGTTGTGTTGTGTATGTGTATGTGTTTGTGTTTGTGTATGTGTATGTGTATGTGTATGTGTATGTGTATGTGTATGTGTATGTGTATGTGTATGATGTAATGAAGTCATTTTTCATTACTATTTTTTTTTATTCAATTGCCGAATTAGTATTCTTATTAATAATTTCAAATCTAACTTTCATTAGAATCCGGCATGTCAATTTAATAAAATGAATTATTCATTACTATTATAATTTATAAATCAACTTTTTGGCTTCACCCTGTATCTATTATTTTGAAATATATAATAATCCGAAAATTCATAGTACTTTCACAATATGGCAATGGTTTTCAAAAGTCATTTTAAACCAGGGTTTTGAATTTATATTATAGAAAATTGTAGATTTGGGAATTTATTATTTTTAATATTTTTACACGATAACGAACGCCGGCAGCAAGCACCGTCCCCTTCTCGAGTACCTTTTCCCACTTAAGTTGATCATGCGTGGAACATTGGTAAATATTTTTGACCCGAGTACGAGACCATGGCGAGAGAAATTTTTAATTCCATTCCGAGCGATCGAAAGAGTCAGTCGACAAAAATAGCAGCTCCGCGAGCTAAAACCATATTTACCGCAGTTAGTACAAAAAAAACCCGTTTTTATTTTTTTGCCGTAGTATCGAGTTTAGATAGGAATTAAAACCGAATTAAATTAGTATATTTAAACACCGTTTGAGATCACATTTTAACACGTAAATAATTTTATAAAAATTCCGAAATTTAATAATTAAATTAACAGTCGAAGAATAGTTTCTTGTTTTGATATTGACCGTGTTTATTTTTTTTATTATCGTCTTCGAACGGTGAGGACTGCTTCCGTTATAAATTGACTTTGTAAATAGAATTATTAAATCAGTAAATTGGGAAAAGATAGGAATTAGAGTGTTCATTTTTTTTTTAAATTTAGATAGACTTTTAAAAGAATAGATTTGTTAAATTCCTATTTGTGGGAAATAAGGGAATTAAATATTTTTTTGTTGGTTTAGTTTGACTGTTCGCGATATTTTTTTTTTACTAAAAGGGAGGGTATCATTTCCTGTTTTGAATATAAAATTTCCGTTCCTTTATTTTTCCGTCCTGGCTACTTCCAATTAACTCACTGAGGGCTTAAAGTTCCGTGTGTTAATTTTCCTTCCTGTCTATTCCCAAATAACTCACTGAGGGCTTAAAGTTCCGTGTGTTATTTTCGTTCCTAGCTTTCCGCAATTAACTCACTGAGGGCTTAAAGTTCCGTGTGTTAATTTTCCTTCCTGTCTATTCCGAAATAACTCACTGAGGGCTTAAAGTTCCGTGTGTTATTTTCGTTCCTAGCTTTCCGCAATTAACTCACTGAGGGCTTAAAGTTCCGTGTTTTAATTTTCCTTTTTGTCTATTCCCAAATAACTCACTGAGGGCTTAAAGTTCCGTGTGTTATTTTTCTTCCTAGATATCCTTGTCCGACTTGGGGTTATAATAATAAATAACAATAAGAGGTAGTGTGGGTTTGATTCACCGTAGCTTGCTCATTGTATTCAGGGGTTTTAAAAACGAAACAAACATTTAGAAAGATTTCGAGTGGTCCTCACGAGTTACAGAAGTGCCGAAGTTTAATTTTTTTATTCATACTAGCCTTGATTTAAATTTTGATTTACTACCGTAAATTTTGGAATTTTTAAAACTAATATCCTTGATTAAAATTTTGATTTGCTTTGCGATTTAAACAATTACCGTAAATTTAAATTGTTGAATCCGTATTATCCATGATTTACAATTAGATTATTTTTTTTCTCGATTTGAGAGTAATTGCCGTAAATTTAGAATTCATATTATCCGAGATTTAAATTTTGACCTTAGTCTGAGATTTCCGAATACAATTTTTTTTTGTATACGCGACCCCTTTACCGTATCCAGTTTAAGCAATCTGATTGAGAATACCTGCCAACTATATCAGCCGTTCGTTACCGTTTTGCCATTGCTTCATTTTTTTTTGTTCAGGGTTTCATTACCGAGGGTGGGCGTTGAAATATTTTATTTTTTTTTTTAGTGTATATAGTTAAAATCAATATATGTGTCAAAATTACCGTGACTATTACTGAGTTTACTGATCACCAATTTACTTCCCCCTTATTTTTCAGCAGTGAAAAATTCTTTGCAACCACAAGTAGTGATTAAAGCCCATTATTTGTGGCTACTAATTATTTGAGTCTAAGTAACCTTTGACCCCTGGAATTTTTCATCTCCATCTGTGCTGCCCGAGTACTTTCGACGCTGTTTCGAGAGTTTGTGGAGTAAACCATCACCAAAAATCTGGCGCTCGAGAACCGTCCGTAACCGGCGTCATTCGTAAGGAACCGTTTTCTCTGAGGCGAGAAAACCCCTTACAAATTTGGCGCCCGAGCAGGGACCTGGTTACTTTCCGATAGGTAAACCGGTACTGCCCCCACCCTCCCGTATCAGAATCTTTTTCCGTCTTAGCTTTATTTTTCTTTATTTTTTTTCTCTTCCCCTTTTTATCCCTGTACGCATTGTACGTTGTCTAGTCCGCTCCACTCTAAACCAGAACTACGTTTTTTTTTCAAATTCCATTTTCCGTTCACCAAACCGAAACTCTCTTAGTAACTCAGTAATAACCCAGTTAACCATAGCTAACCGTTTTCGATTAATAGGGTAGATTTTGAAAAATTATTTACGATTCAAAATCCGAATTTCAACGCCTCCCGGTTCTAAAATTTTTTTTTGGAGGGTTTCTTCCTCCACCTCGCATAATTTTTGTTTTCTTCGTGATTTGCCTCTTTCTGTAAAGAAACCCGCTCGCGTTCGTTTCCTTTGGAAAGTTAATGTCCGTTACAACCGCTGAAGATATCAGGGCAATAGATACGGAGGGAAACGACTTACAAACAAAATTAAGTATTTCTACTTCCGAAGATCCGGAGGTCGAATCGAAAGAATCAAAAGAGGTTCAATCAACAACAGCAACCCCCGTATCTTGGGTGTATTTGCTAAAGAACCCGGAGATCACCAGTGAATTAGAAAAGCATCAGCTCCCCGTCAGTGGCACTGTACAGGAGAAACGAAAACGTTTGGTTTCCTTCCTGCGAGGTACCGAAAAAATTTCTGAAACAATTAGTGAAAAGTCTCAACAAACAATGCCAGACCCACCCGAGCCAATTCGAACTCAGGATTGGAAAGTCACATTTGGCAACCGTGAAGATCCAGCAGCTTTTCTAGAAAGACTAGATGAGATCTGCACCGCTAAAGCAATAGACAAGGATCGATTATTACCCTATTTACCCGAACTACTTACCGGGGATCCTGCATTATGGTTTAGAAACAACCGATCCTCTTGGAACACCTTTGAGGACTTCGAAACAGATTTCAGAATATTCTTTTTCTCCGTTAATTACCAGATCGACTTAGAGGTGGAAATAAGTAGAAGGTTACAAAGAAGAAACGAAACTGTAACCAGTTATATAACCGAGTTGCAAACATTGATGAGACGACATGGAAAGTTGAGTAATGAACAACAGCTAACCTGGCTATACCGAAATTTGCTTCCAGAATACAGACAGCAAATCCGAAAGACGGATTACT